>CANYBF010245735.1:0-19391 GCA_948192965.1 Dalechampia spathulata | reverse complement strand
GATTTCCTGATAAGCATGATGTTCGCTACAAGGCAAGATTGGTGGCTAAAGGCTATGCTCAGAAGGAGGGTATTGATTATAATGAAGTATTTTCTCCAGTTGTTAAACATTCCTCCATCAGAATTTTATTGGCCTTGGTAGCACAGTTGAATTTGAAGCTAGCTCAACTTGATGTGAAGATCGCGTTTCTACATGGTGATTTGAAGGAGGAAATTTATATGACTCAGCTAGATGGATTTAAAACTGCTGGAAGAGAAAATTGGGTTTGTAAGCTGAACAAATCGTTGTATGGTTTGAAGCAATCACCAAGGCAGTGGAACAAACGATTTGACAAGTTTATGATGGATCAGAGGTACACCAGAAGCAAATATGATCATTGTGTATATTTTCACAGACTTCGAGATGGATCCTACATCTATATACTCTTGTATGTTGATGATATGCTGATAGCATCAAGGAGCCAAGTTGAGATTGACAAGTTGAAGGCTCAGTTGAGTAAAGAGTTTGAGATGAAGGATCTGGGAGAAGCCAAAAAGATTCTCGGCATGGAGATAAACAGGGACAGACAACGAAGCAAGCTTTGGCTGACACAGAAGCAGTATTTGCAAAAGGTACTACAACGTTTTTGCATGAATGAAGGAACAAAACCTGTAGGTACTCCGCTTGCTCCTCATTTGAAACTTAGCAGCCAGTTATCTCCAAAGACGGAAGAAGAACGAGAATACATGGCAAAAGTCCCGTATGCAAATGCAGTTGGAAGCTTGATGTATGCAATGGTGTGTACGAGACCAGATATTTCACAGGCTGTTAGTGTTGTTAGCAGGTACATGCATGATCCGGGCAAAGGTCATTGGCAAGCTGTGAAATGGATTCTACGGTATATCCAAGATACTGTGGATGTTGGTTTAGTATTTGAGCAGGATGAATCACTTGGTAAATGTATAGTCGGATATTGTGATTCTGACTATGCAGGTGATTTGGATAAGCGACGTTCTACAACTGGTTACTTATTCACTTATGCTAAAGTGCCAGTTAGTTGGAAGTCTACTTTACAGTCAATAGTGGCTTTATCTACAACAGAGGTATAGTATATGGCAGTTACAGAAGCTGTGAAGGAGGCAATTTGGCTTCATGGATGGCTAAAAGAATTGGGAGTTGGTCAAAAACATCTTCAGGTGTTTTGTGACAGTCAGAGTGCTATACATTTAGCAAAGAACCAAGTCTTTCATGCAAAATGAAGCATATTGATGTTTGCTATCATCATGTACGGGAAATTCTTGAAAAGGAGGAAATACTTCTCTAGAAGATTCAAACTACGGAGAATCCTACAGATATGTTGACCAAAGTAGTGACAAAGGCCAAGTTTAAACATTGTTTAGACTTGATCAATATCCTACATATTTGAGTTAGCACCCCAGGATGGAAGTTGGAGGCACTGCAATGATTTCTTTATTTATATTTGATTGGAAAGATTAGAAATTAGGCTAAGGTGGAGATTTGTTGCAATGTAGTCTAATCCCACATTGAAAAAGTGGGAAAAATAAAGGGGGGTTGAGGAATATAAATAAGTCACTTCCCCTCCTTATTTTTCCATCCCAAAACAAGTCTTTATTTGTTTTTATTTCTTTCTCTCTTCTAATATTTCCTTCTTAGTGAAATATTATTTTTGGTAGTGTTCCGATGATGTAGGCTTAATTGATCGAACCTCGTTAATTTTTGGTATTCCTTTTATTCTATTTAATAGCTTTATTTTTTATTATATTTAGTTAGTTATTTTACTTAAATAATTAAAATTATTCTGTCTAAGAAAAGTTGGTATTTAACTGGTCCGGTGTGATCTATCATACTAATCTGGGAATTTTCTTAGTATAATTTTAGCATTATAATTTTTTAAATATTTTTTGTTGTCACTTTCACAACATCATGATTCATATTAGATTTTGTATCTTTCACAATAAACTATTCTCTTATTCAAACTAAAATGAACACTTCTCTCACTTATCTATCACAATGAGATTTCTGTTATATCCCATGACAAATCAATGAAAAAAGTGTTCTTTTTTTTTTTAATTACTACTTATGGTAGTGTTTGCACCCAAGTTAATTTTTATTTTAGCTAAACCCATCAAATTCAAATCATTTAATAATTAATTTATGATTAATATTTTAATTAATTCAATTAGTTGAATTAATCGAATCGATGATGAATTAATTTAGTTATTTAGAACAGTTTTAAGTTTCAACATGGGTGGAGTTTGGACGTGAGGTGTGTGCAGCTGATGAAAGGTGTGCAGACGGTTTTTCTTTTTGGATTCATTATTATACTTAGTAGTTGGACAAAGAGGAGGACAACAGAAACCCAACTCAGTAAAATTCAGACTCAGCAAAAAAAGCAAGAGCAACAATTTTATTTTTTTTTTCTAGCCTGTTTTGTTAAAAGGTCCCTTAAATAAAAATAGCTTGTTTTGTTAAGTTTATTTTATGTTGAATGCAATTCCTTAATGCAAGCTTTACTTCTTAGCAATTTCCTTTAGCAAAAACTACTTAAAGCCAACAACCATTATTTTTAGTTTTTCAGTCCTTAAACTTTTAATTTGTAAAATCCAAGCTAGAAGCTTAGGAATCACTATCATTCTCAATTTAGAAGTTAGACATATTTATTAATTGATGGAACTATCACAAAATCATGTTAAACAAGTAGAAATGAATATTTTTGATAAATATATATTAGTATTTTTGAATCTATGAATTAAAAAGGATTGAACTCGAATATAATTACTTATAGTATTGTTATTAATACTTACAAGACATCCAATGTGGAGTTCAAAAGGAATGCTTGAAATGTTTTATGGGATGTTTAGCAGCTGGTGAATATGTGTTGGATGATGTTGATGAAAGTAACAAGTTGCAATGTGTTGTTGATGGTAGAATATTGATAGCAAGTGTGTTTTTTTTTATTATTATTATTCAAAATAGAAGTTAATGGTGATACTTATAATAAGGTTTGATTAGCTTTTGTTTGTTTATTACATGTTTGGAGTTGCACAACTGTAGCTTAAACAATTCAATATAAATCAACAAGATTGACTCTCTAAAGATGAGCAAGCTCTCTAACAGCTTTGCAATGTGTCACATGGGCTTCTTTTGGGTTATAGATAAAATGTTGGGCTATATTTGATGATAAGGAAATATATCATGAGATTTCAATATCTCATCAGAAGATATATTAAAATAATTTATAAATTTATGAGAAAAATGTGTAAGCATTTTATAAAATATCATTTTAATAATAAATATTTTAAGTCTATCATTTTTTTTACAAAAGTATAAAAGGAGTTCAAAATTTATATCATGAGAATAAGTAAATTTCATTTCAAAAATTTATTAAAATAGATACTATAAATACAATCTATATATTCATTTAACAATTTTCTACTTATAAATCATATTAATTATTCATAATTTTTTTTAATTTAATAAAAATATCATATTTAATTTAGTGACAATAAATTATATTAAGATTTTTTAATTATCATATATATAATTATATATTAATTAATAATTAGCATATATTAATATTTTTTAATTAAAATCATGTATAAAATTTTTTTCTTGAATTATTTATAATTCATTATTTAATTTAATAAAAATATCACATTTACTTCTATGAAAATAAATTATATTAAAAAGCAAGTTTTCTAATTATCATCATATATAATTATATAATAATTAATAATTAGCATACACTTATATTTTTAATTAAAATCATGATTTGTTTGAATGATTAGCATGTATTAATAATTTTTAATTAGTATGAATTAATATTTTATTAGTTTAAATTTAGATCTTTTTACTTGATAACAAATTATGTATACTAATCATGTTTATAATACAAATTACTTGCTCTAAAAATGATGATAAAACATATCACTTTTATTTACTTTTTTATACTAAATATTTTTTAAAAAAATTTTATAGTTGTTTAGAAAATAATAATTAAATTATGGGCAACTCTTAACTAAATTAATTTCATATATAATATTTTTTATTTTAATAAATTGTAATTTTTAATTTTATTTTTATTCAATATATTATAAAAAATTATGACACATAGAATAAGTTTAACTAAATCTTTTATAATCCTTTATTATACCTTTTTGTAATCATTTAGTGATTGTAAATAAACCAGTTGTAACTCTTTGTGAAACTAGTTATTGTAATCATTTAGTGATTGTAAATAAATTGTGAAACTAGTCATGTACCTAATATTTTTTATTTAAACATATTGTATGTTTTAATTTTTATTTTTTTATATTCAATATTTTATATAAAATTATTTATGAAATTTAGATAAACTATTTGTAATCATTTGTGAAACTAATTATATACCAAATATTTTTTTTATTTTAACAAACTACATGTTTTAATTTTTATTTTTCATACTTAATATTTTAATTATAATTAGCTATATTTTTAATTTTTATATATGATATTTGAGAAAAATTTATGATGCTAAGAAAAAGATTTATTAATAAATTATTTTTAATCTTTTCATATACCTAATATTTTCTATTTTTTATATTTATTATTTTAAAAAAATCACGATTATTTTTAGTATAAGCATTCTTAACCATTCAATTACACTATAATTTTTTATACAAATAAAATATTAAAGATAGTTTTATAGCATAAGTCTTACAAAAAATAAACATAATTATTTAAAAAAAATTAAAATAAAAAGAACTATTTATATGTTAGCTCAATATTTATCTTTTTTAATTCAAATGTGATATTCATAAAATTCTTTAATTTATAATATAATTTAATAATTATTAAATGAAAGCATTATGTAGAAAAAATGAATATTTTTTATGGCTAATTCATTAATAAGAAAATATAGTTTGGAAGGAAATATATTAAATAGATTTTGATAATAAGATGTAAATATAATTTGCATGTAAAATTATTATTATTGTTAGAAAAAAACTGTCACATTCTGCATTTAGTGGCTTATTGTGTATTCATAGATTGATGTTCTGTTGTGTTTTTTATGTTATTGTTGTGATAATGATATGAAATTATGATTATAATGATAAATTTATGATAAAAATTGAGTTTAAAACTTAAAAGAAGATATGAAAAATTCTACCGCAACCCCTAAAATAGATTTTAAATGGTACTAAAACATGGATTATGAGTTATATACAGTGAATTTAATTGAAAGGCTTTGACCATGGTGCTTGTATTAACTTTAATTAGCTACATGTACATTTTAAAATTTTTGGATTTAAAATTTATTTATGACGTCAAAATTAGGTCGTATTTATTTAAGCGACTATTTTGAGGTGATATTAGGGAATTAAGACATGTAAAGTAAAAATAAATATTAACTTAGTAAATTTTATAATTAATACTAGTTATTGGTAGTCTAATTATAATTATTTTATGACATGTTGATGTCATTATTTTTAGATGATGATGTCATAACTAGAAAATAAGAAAATTTATGTTAGAAAGATAATCAATAGTTAATTAGGATAAATTAGATTATATTTTAATTAAAATAATTAAAAGGAGTGAGATTGGAATATGTAAAAGTCAATTTCAAAATAAATAATAATAATACGATAGGTGAGAAAGTGGAGTGATACAAATGTATTGGATGGAGGATGGAATGTATTTAATAAATAAAAAAATATGTATTTAAGTGTTAAGGGACGTAGAAATGGGGAGATTTAAAACGACATCCCCGTGTATATACAAAAAGGGGGGGGGGGGGGGGTAATGGTGTCTTTTGGCTTGAATTATTAGAGTTTGAAATATTCAAATGATACCCTACATACCCATTTCCTTTCCCAACCGCCCATCCCGTCTCCAATACAGCCAAAAACCTTCCATCCCATCCTCTTATCTCCATGACCGAACTCAAGCTTATTCCTCTACTCAATTTCTATCCTTTTGCTTATGTTTTTTTGGTCTTATCTTCTTCCTTTCTTCTTTAAAATAGCCGGCAGCTTCTTTATTTTCATTTTAGTTTTTTTTCTGTCTTCATAAACTACATGAAAGCTACATGATTGGGTTCATTTCAAGCTGCAACTTCCTTGTTTTCCTTGTTCCTTAAAAAGCCGAAGTGTTATTGCTGAAACCAGTCAAAGATTTCTATTTTGTTCTTCTTTTTTTGGCAATTTCTTTGGGTTTCAAGTAAGAACTTGTTGTTTTATTAAAGACTGGCCGAATATCACCTTCCTTCTCATCTTTCAAAGAGGGAACCGAAGCATGTTTATTTGAGTAAGTCGGATTCCTCTTTTGTTTTTGTTATTCCTTAAAAACCTGAAGCTTTAGTGACCTCTAACCTTAATTCTTGGTTGATTTAGCCTTTGAACCGAACATGTATGTGCTTGTTAAGGAGGTTCCACATCAAGGTGAGTGTTGGTGCGCATTTTTGAAGCTAGTTCACAAGGAGAAAACCATATGTTAATTGATTTTCTTTAGGTTTCTTAAAGGTGAGCTTTGTTAGTGTTAGATCCATTCATTTTTGCACACTTTATGAGCAGAATGATTCTTGGCCGAACTGTTTTGTGATTGTTGGTTTGTTATTGTGGATTTCTGGATGGTTAGATGGCTTTAAGTTGTATAAAGGTATGGAATAAAATGTTGGTTTTTGAGTGGGGTGCGTGTTTGGTGTATTTTTCCTGTTAGCCGAATTATGAGCAGGTTATTTTCATGAAGATGGTCAATTGAAAATGGTTTTTGGCAAAAGATTTTGATTAAGGAATTAATGGTTAATGAGAAAAACATATTACATGATTCATGCGTATAGAATGATATGTTTTCTAGGAAAATGGATATTTAAGTTAAGAGCTAAAACAGAAGTAAATGAGATGTTTTGAGTTTGAACTTTAATACGGGTTTTGTTTTAAAACAAATAAATTTTTAAAAAAAGGTATCATATATTAGAACTGCTGTTTCTGTTTTTGTTAAATAAAAGCTATATATATGGATAAAATGAATATTGATTTCCTAAACATAATAAAAATAAAAGAATTAATAAAACTAACATGGCATATAAATTAAAAAATATAATAAGTGTTGATAACTTATGAGATTAGAAGTTTAAGAGATATTTGATAAAAATAATTAATAACATAAAATAAATATAAATATCTATATATTTATAGACCAAATTTTTATTGGAAATAAGGTTTGTAGTATGAAATTTTGTAAACATAATTATGGTTTATTAAGTAAATATATATGCTTGTTGTTTGAAATGTTTGACATATTAATTTATTGGTATCAATATTTTGTGAAATATAAATGTTTGACTTCTTAGTTAGCACCATTGAGTTTATTCTCAGCGTTTGTCAATTGATAAACATAGGATCAAACAAAGTTGCAAAAACAGAATCTCAGTAAAGCGGCTGGACATATCAACATTTCGTTGGTAAATGGTTTAAGTATCCTTACAGACTTTTATCGTTAAAAATTACCGTGCAACTATTTAAATGAAGAACTCTGACAGTTAAATAAGTCAATTTGGCAAAATTAAAGAAATGCAAAATATGAATGTGTGTATATTATAACTTGATGATATAATCCGAACAATAAATGGTTTGAATAAATATGAGATGCATGTTAGTATGTTGTTTATATAAATATATATATATATATATATATATATATATATATATATATAATTTATGGAATGTATGAGATCATTTATAGGATAATTATTGATTTTCTCGATTAGAAAATTAATAGTCATTCTACGGGAGCATGTTACGTAGCCGAAAGTTGTGAAAAAAATAAGTGATATGAAATAAAAATATGTATAAAATAAATATATTTTACATGTATAATAATAATAATTAATAAATAATGATAATAATAATAATAATATTAAATAGGTGACATGAAATAGAGAAATATATAGAACATGTGTAATTTGCTTAATTATTATTATTATTATTATTGTTGTTAAATAATAATAATTAAAATTATGAATTAATATTATTAAAACATACATAAATTCAACAAATTTTACATTTATAATTTTTTTAATTTTAACTCACACGAAAAAGACATATGAGCTTCTTTTGGGTTTGGGTTTGGAGATGATATTTGGACGAAAGCACAGCCGTTATTTAATAAAGCGAAGTCGATCGACTCTTCAATAGTAAGGCCCATTTATAATGGTCTTACTAACATGCTATGACATTTTGATCAGGTTAGTTTATTGTTGTCATTTACTAATTTAGTACCAACATTTGCTCTTTGGTTTGAGTAGTGTGTGATGCTCCCTTTTCAATATCTTTTTAGAAACAAAGGACCCAAACAGTTGTGATAAAGGTAAATGTTGACAAGTATAGGAGAATAAGTATTCTGATTCCAACTTAGATTCACATCTAATGTCTTTTGGAGTTGGTTGTGTAATGGTTCATTCATGATTGTTGAACCTCAGATTTATGGTGTTTGAGGGGCATGAGTTGCCAGAGTCTTTAAGGTATGCTAGTACCTTCTCCATTTTCGATGCTTCCATTTTTTGAGTAATGATCTTAATGCATGTATATATTCATCCGTTAAACTAAAGAACTTCGATTTTTTCAGTATTGTGACTAGTTGGGACAAATATAACAAAATAGTGGATGATGGTGCATTAAGGCATTTTTAATTGGTATGGGTGCTCCATTTAGATTAACTGAATGCAGCATAGGCCAATTTGTAGCAAGTGGATCTGCAATCTCTGCCAGGTTAAAGGTGTCGGACACAATAAAATTGTTGGTGCTTGATGAAGTTAGAACTCAACCATAACATGTGCAGTTTGAACAAACATGTAACTGACAAAAGCTTTGCATGTTGCTTTCACGTGATCATGTTGATTTCCTGGATCTTGAATTAATTGGTGAGGCAGTTCTGAGCTATTTGAGCAATGGTTTATTCATGGTTGAGATTTATGATGATGGAAATGCATGACTTGTGACAGTGTTAAGGTGTGGTAGTGCCTTCTCCATTGTTTCTATTTTTCCAAGGACGATCTTAAGCTATGATGCTTGTATATTTTATTCATCAATTATTGTCACCCTCCAACAATTTTGGAAATATATTCATCTTCTATTGAAGTTGTCTAAAAACTTTAATTTATTACTTTTAATTTTGATTTTTAATAAAGCACGCGCTGCATAAATCATATTTTAATATTTTTTTATTTATAATTAAATAAATCAAACGTATAATTATCTATAGTTATATATATATATTTAAATTATATTGAATTATATGTGTGTAAATTTTGATTTCTTATTGTGTGATTTTTTTTTATTTTTTTTCAAAAATATCAAAAAAATTAACATATAAATTTATGAGAAAAATGTGTAAAAATTTTATAAAATCTTATTTTAATAATAAAAAAAGCTATATATTTATTTAAAAATTTTCTATTCATAAATTATATAAATTAATTATAATTTTTTATTTAATTTAATAAATTTCCAAATTGTTAAACTATTTGCAATTATTGTTAAAATTATTTACCAAAAAATATTAAATAATTTTATATTTTAAAAATTTATAATAAATTTACTTATAGTCAATTTTATGAAATATTTTAATTATTTTTATAATAAAGATTTTTAATAGAAAAATGACGATATTTTCTAGGTGTTCCACGAGAAATGAGTTATTCGCTAAAACGATGCGAACGACACCTTCCAGAACAAATAATTGGAGTTTTCCTCTGTTGGAAGTGGTGTTATTGTTTAAGCTATGCAATTGTGTCTCTCCCCAATTTCTTCAATAATTCTTCCAAACCTTCTTTCTTGTCCTCTCTTTCTTTCCAATCCCACTTCAATATGTTTATTTTTTTCCAATATTAAATATAAATGTTTGGGGAAGTCATGAAAGCTTCATAGTAAAAGTGGAGATCCACCAAAAAATAGATGATGTGGTTTTCTCTTCCTCCTTCTCCCTTCACTCTCCCCCTCCTCTGTTTGGAATTGGTGTCATTGTTTAAGCTCTTCATCAACATCAACATGTCTCTATCCATTTTGTTCAATAATTCTTCCAAATCTTCATTCTTATACACTCTTTCTTTCAATTTCCAATTCCCCTTCTACTACTACCCTCCAATCTCCCACCAATCCCCTTTAGCCCTCTTCTCTCCCGCTGCATCTAAAACCACCTCCACCCACTCTCCACCCCCCCTCCCTCCCTTCTCTCCATACCCCTATGTCAGATCTTGCTACCCATTTCTCCATTCGCCGGTCCACCCCATTTGTCAATAAGTCCCTTTCTGGCAGCCGTTCTCTTGTTAAACTTAGACCTAATTTGGATAATCATCACACGTCAGCTGCGAAGGAAGCTTTGCAGCAATTGCTTCATTGTGGAAAAGACCTTAAATCCATTGAGAAGGTGTTGCTTAATTTTGAGTCCAGATTTTGTGGGTGTAGTGATTATACTTTTTTACTCAGAGAACTCAGCAACAGAAGATACTGTGTTAAAGGTATTCTATGTTTCCAATTTGCTTTGCGGAGGGAGAGGAGAAAGTACGAGAAAGGTAAATTAACTATCACTATATTACTACTTTTGGTAGATTAGGTCAAGTAGACCTTGCCAAATCTGTTTTGGAGAGTGCTCTTGAAGCTGGTTATGGAAGAGATATTTATCTTTTCTCTGCGTGAATTACTGCTTATGGTAGAAATGGATATTGTGTTGAAGCTATTGCTGTTTTTGATTATATGAAGATAAATGGGTTGATGCCAAATGTGGTTACATACAGTGCTGTTTTTGATGCTTGTGCAAAAGGTGATGTGTATCTCAAAAAAGTGCTTGAGGTTTTTGATGAGATGTTAAGCAGTGGATTGCAACCGGATCAATTTACCTTTAGTTCACTTCTTACTGTGTGTTCTAGAATAGGGCTTTGGAAGATTGCAATGGATTTTTTCAATGAAATGGTGAATAGAGGGATTGATCCAGATATTATTACTTATAATACATTATTAAATGTGGTTTGCAAAAGTGGACAAATGGATATGACTTTTGAGATCATGTCCAAAATGTGTAGGAAAAACATAACACCTAACGTTGTTACTTATACTACTATGGTTGATGGGTATCCTAAGCTTAGAAGATTTAATGAGGCTTTGAATATTTGTAAAAAAAAAGAAGAATGCAGGTATTAGGAGAAACGTTGCAATGTATAATTTGCTTTTGGATGTGTATGGGAAACAACTGAAGTATGATGAAATGAAGAGAGTGTTTGAGTAGATGAAAAACAAATATGTATCACCTAATATAGTATCCTATTCAACTTTGATTAATGTTTACTCTAAAGGTGATCCATACAATGAAGCAATAGAAGTTCTTAGGGAGTTTAAGCAATCAGGATTGAAGGCTGATATCATCATTTACAATATGCTTATAGATGCCTTGTGCAAGAATGAATTGGTGGAATCTGCTGGGATCTTACTTGAAGAGATGACAAAGGAGGGCATTAAACCTGGTATTATGACCAATACTTCACTCATCAATGGCTTTGGTAGGTCAGCTCATTGCATGGTTGATGATATTGTTGAAACCACCAAGCTGCAAGTGTTCATCTTCAATTTGGAAAACTAATGATTGCCAAGTGGCAAATGGTGAGGATGATAAGGTAATAAAGATTTTCTGTCAACTTTGTTTTGAGAAGGCTTACAAAGCTAACAAAACGTACAAACAAGAAATTTTTCGTTCATTCTATGAGTCCCTCAAAAGATGCATGAGTGTGAAATTAGACCAAATATTGCAACATTTTATGCCACTGTGAATGCTTGCTGGTATGTAAAATTGTGTTGTGTTGCTATCCTTTTACAAATATTTGGAATTGACATGTCTTAAATAAGCTACTTTAAAATGTCTTGGTCATGATTTATATTTATTTTAGGATTTGCTACTTGTATAAGATGTCCTTGTGGTTGTTGACATTAGTTGAACATTATCTATTACAAAGATTGCATTGCACATGAAATTTCGATAGCACGAATTGAAAATTTGGATGATGTAAATTTATAAGATGTCTTGTGACTAAATCTTGTTACAAGTTGAAAATCACTAGATTGGAGTAATATTGTCAAAGGTTGCATTTCTTTTCATCGTTTTTATTGTTCCTTTTTATTTTGTGATATGGGTCTAATGTTTCAAATGTGAATATGAAGTCTTTTTATGTGAAGTAGAAATTTATAAAGTTTGAAGGCCTTGTCCAAGGCTATATATTTGTTTGTTTACACATATGTTAGTACTTATGAGTCTATAACTAAAACAAGTCAATACAAATTAAGATAATTGAATGTGAAGATTAGCAGAATTGCAAACAGCTCTTTATTTTTTTCCTTGGCGAATTTCTATGTGAGACTACATGCTTTTATGGACAAAATTAGGTGATGACTAAACTCTTAAGGTCGTAAAAGCATAGAAATGTAGCATTGTAATAGTTTTTGTTGCCTCTTGTTTGTATTCTGGTTAGAATTGTTTGGATGTTTAAGCATATATGTGCATCTTCTATTATTGATCGATCATTGTTTAATGTATGTCTCTTTGGATTCAGTTTATATGGTTCATATGAGGATGCTTCATTATTGTTGAAAGAGCTCCAGTTATTTGACCCTCGGCTTTATGGGGTGACACATGGGCTTCTTGTGGGTTTCGGAGAGGATATTTGGGTGAAGGCAGAATCTTTGTTTGATGATATCAAGTTGATGGATTCTTCAATAATACAATGCATATATAATGGTCTTTCTGACATGTTATGACACTTTGGTCAAGTTAGTTTATCATTTTACTTTACTAATTCAATGCCGATATTTGCTCTTTGATTTTAATAGTATGTGATGGTCCTTTCTAAAAATCTTTTCAGAAAAAAACAGCCCAAATGGTTGTGGTTGAAGGTAAGTGTTGACAAGTATGGGAGAATAAGTATTCTTATTTCCATTTAGATTTGCATCGGATGTCATTTGGAGCTGCTTGTACAATGGTTCATTCATGGTTGATGAACTTGAGATCTATGGTGTTTCAGGGGCATGAGTTGCCGCAGTATTTAAGGTGTGCTAGTGCCTTCTCTATTTTCAATGCTTTTATTTTTTGAGTAATGATCTTAAATGATGATGCATGTATGTTTCATCAATCAATCTAAGAACTTTGATGTTTTCAGCATTGTGACTGGTTGGGGCAAACATAGCAAAAAAGTGGGTGATGGTGTACTAAGGCGAGCTATTGAGGTACTTCTGGTATGGGTGCTCCATTTAGATTAACTGAATGCAACGTAGGTCAATTTGTGGCAACTGGATCTGTAATGTGTGTGTGGTTAAAGGAGTCAGACACCCTAAAATTACTTGTGCTTGATGATGTTAGAACTCAACTATAAAATATGCAGATTGAACAAACATTGTAATTGGCAAAAGCTTCAGATGTTGCTTCCCATCTTCATGTTGATTTCCTGGTTCTTGAATTAATTGGTGAGCCAGTTTCATTGTTAGATAAGATGATTGTTGATACCATAACAGGCGTAGGAGCCATCATGGTCGATTTTCTGTTCCCATTTGTCAAAATCAAATTTGTATAATATCTTATAAGAATGATTACTACTTTAAATAAAATTTAATGACTTTTTTTCCACATAACTTGTAGTTTAAATTCAATTAATTAATTATAATTACTTTATTCCACCAAAATCTTATTAAATATACAATTATTAGTGCAAGGTCAAAACTTCAATCATTGTTATCCATTGTATTAATTTCATATTTCTCCATAGGATTTTAATTTTCAACTACAATTGAATTTAGAAATATAACATATGCTATAATTTATAAGAAATTATATTGTTTTTATATGCTTAATTTTATTTTATTGATTAGATATAATATATCTATAATTCTCTAAACTTCATAGATTTTTTCATTTTACCTCTTCTACTTTAGTTTATTTTACTTTAGCACATCAATTTGTCTATTCATATACTTTTAAATACCTATTGTTGTTAATTTATTTTAATTAAAGATGCATGTAATATATGTACACTATATTCAATCATTTATAACCTCTAATTTTATTATTTTTTAAAGTAAAATTGAGGTATTTAAATGATAAAAATTAAAGTTCATGGGACAAATCAATTTAAATATAATCTATAATTTTAATCATTTATGATTGATTTATATGTCATACGAGTTTATTGATATATTTTAGATGATATAATTAATACATAAAATTTATTTGACACTTTTAACAAACAAAATAATAACAGTGTCATTGTTTTGTTTTGGATTTGTTTCTTTCTTCTTTTTCTTGAATATTTTTTTTTGTTTTGAAAATATTTTCCCCTTGGTTTTGTAATTTTTATTTTTGATTTTACATGATTCTTTTTAAGTTTTTATAGTTACTTTGTTTCATGTTCTTGTGATCAGATTTGAATGTGTTGTAGTGTGAAAATTGTTTCGGATCTGTTACAATTTTTTGTTATAACAAAATTATGCCGAAATGATTTTTGTTTCATCTTCCGATCTATTCTGATATCAGTTTTATTCCATTTTGGTTTTTGTTCTAGGTTTAGGAATTGTTATTTGAATCAAATAATTTTGAGAATAATTTTATAAAATCTGCAACCTGATAGATATTATAAACGAGTGATGGTTAGTTTTAAATTTGATTCAGGTAATTAATCAAGAAAAACTGAAAAGAAGGATATAACTTGGGGTTGACATTTACCAAGTAATTTACCCGGCTTTTTACCAAGAAAGAGGAGAATTTTGTTGATGTTGCTGGTAAGACTACCATCATATACAAGCTCAAGCTTGGATCCATACGTGCTTTTCATGATTTTTACCTTTTGATAGAGAAGAATTTGTTTTTGTTCTTATATATTGATTTGCTTACAGGTCTAAGAGCCACAGCTGCTGCTGTAAGGCACGAGGACGATCAAAGGCTATTTCACAATGCAGGTCTTCGGAAGTGTCATCAAGAAATGGGTGATCAAAATGGATTCTTTAAGAAGATAATGTAGGGTATGTTTTATATAAGTGCCTTGAATATTTAAATTTTGGATATCTTATGCAAATACAAGGAACTCAGTGAAAAGCAGTAACATGAAATGTAATATATAAACTAGTTAAGATTGAAATGAATTTTGGGGGTGTATGGGATGACCATATAATAACTGATTGCATAAATGAAGTATTGAAAAGCTTGGGGTTTTGATATGTTGTTCCTGATGGCCAAATAACTATTTTGCCAGGGTTAGAATTCTTCTTAAAGCTCATGTTGGAGATATTGATGCTGCTGCAGTTCCATGTGTCTTTGGGCGTGAAATTGGTAACAAGGTTGGCCAACCTCATTTACTCGATTATTTGTTCATTTATGGGTTTTAGAAATTGTATGTCCAATTTAGGTTCATGTGTGAACGACAGTTTTCTGAATGATAGGCAGCTTGCTCTGTACTCACCACATTATTCTTAGCACTCAAAATGAGTTCCTCATTTACTTTTTCTTTAGAATTCGTCACCAAGCTGCCTTTCCATTAAGGCTTGTGGGAACCAAATAAACATTAGAGTTTTGGTCCTCAGCCAAACACAAAATTTGGTTTAAGATTTCAAAGAATAGTTACTTAGATCAATTTGGTACTGAGCTTCCTGTTAAGGTTCAGTTTCCACATCTGCATGTCTTACTGAGCTTCAGTGCAACTGTTGCTTATTATGTTTTTTATTGATGTTTTTGCAGTCTGATGTGGCTGGTGAAGTATTAAAAATCCTTCTAGCTGATGGAGGTATGATGCCTGGTGTTTGATCTCTATTCCTGTGGTTTTAATAATTTTTGCATTATCTTTTTAATTCTCCATTATGTGATTCTTGTTTCATGATTGGATTAGATTTTGACACATGTTATTCATCAAATTCTTATATAGTTAGTTAAAAAAATACATTGATTTTATTTTAGATAATTTTAATTGATGAAAATTTTATTCGTAATTTATTATTTATTCATATATGACACATATTTATTTCTATAGAGAATATATTTAAAATAATCAAAATATAAGTTTACTATATTTTATTAAAATAATTATGATATAAAATATTTAAATTTTACATCTTAAATATCTATTTAATGACCTTTGTGCACATTAGAAGTGCTAACAGTTTTTGTATAATAAAATATTAATTAAATGTATAATACACGTTGGGCTTGGGCCAGATGTAGTGTCCAGTTGCATGTTTGTTGAGCTGAGCGTGGGGCGCGTGTTCAGAGAGTGCCGTCCGCGTGCCATCCGCGTGAGGTCACGTCAGATCCTCGTGCCGTCCGCGTGCCATCCGCGTCAGATCCGCATGCCGTCTGCGTCAGAACCGCGTGTCGTCCGCGTGTCGTCCGCATCATATCCGTGTGGGATCCGCGTGTCGTCCGCGTGGGATCCGCGTGTCGTCCGCGTGGGATCCGCGTGCCGTCCGCGTGCCGTCCGCGTGTCGTCCGCGTGCCGTCCGCGTGTCGTCCGCGTCAGATCCGCGTGTCATCCGCGTGTCATCCGCGTGTCATCCGCGTGGGATCCGCGTGTCGTCCGTGTCAGATCCGCGTGTCGTCCGTGTGGGATCCGCGTGTCGTCCGCGTCAGATCCGTGTGGGATCCACGTGTCATCCGCGTCAGATCCGCGTGTCGTGCGTGTCAGGTCCAGTGTCGTCCGCGTGTCGTCCCTGTCTGGGCCGCATGTGGGCGGCGGCTTATCCGTGTTGGGGTCGTGGCTGGGCTGGGTATCTTATTTGTACAGTTCGTGGAAGCTATTTCTTATTTTCGAATCTGATGAAGTTATACATTAAGTGTATTTATAAGAATGGTTTCTAAATTTAAATAAAATTGAATGTCATTATTTTTCAAATAAGAAGAAGTAGTTTAAATTCAATTACTAAATTATTGCGATGAGTCTATTGAACACATGATGATATAATTCGTTGTGTATTATTACAAACTTCAACAAAGTAATTTCCAATAATTCGACTGGATTGTAATTTTTATTTTACAAATATAATATTCGTTTTTCTTTGGTTTCTTCATCCCTGTCAGATGTCTTTTCTTGATAATTTTGACCCATTAAAAATTTAATTTATATTTGTAAAAATTCTCTGGATTTGGTGGATGCAAATTAAAAATATCATATTAGTCAAAGAAAAATCATATCTACATGTCTGTCACTAAAGAATCAAATTTTAAATAAAATAAGAAAATATTGTGTGCCATATTTTAATTATTTCTATTTAAATGGAAATATTGGATAATGGAACATTAAATATCACTCTTTCACTATATCTGTTTTTATTATTATTTTCTTTATATATCTATCTTAAAAATTCTTGCTATAGTAATTAACATTGTGGTGTGAATATTACAATTTAATTGCTTTTTACTATAATAAATTTATTAGTATATATATATATATATTTTATTATATTTACTGGCAAATTACCTGTTATCATTAATATAAAATATAATGAAATTTAATAATAATAATAATAATAATAATAATTCCTAATTATATTATCAATAATTAATAATAATATTTGTTAATTATAATAATAATAATAATAATTAATATTGAATTATTAACAATACATTATTGTACTATTGTTGGTTGCTGTTTGTTTGATCCTTAAAATTAATTATTCTATGCTAAAATTTTAAAAAGTAAATTTTATAACAAATTTATTTATAATGACCTTTTTATTAAAGCATAAAAATTTTTATATAATTTATTTTTATTAATTAAATATTATAAATTTGTATGTAACATTATTTATGTCAAAACTAATAAAAATTAAAACAATAATTAATTGAGAACTTTAAGAAAAAAAATAAAAAATATTTATGAAAAAGGAATAAATTGAACTATTTTAAAGTTAAAGGCGTAAATTGAACTATTTTGAATGTAGGGAGGGATCATTAAGAGTAGGAATTTTTGAATTTACAAAAATAAGATATTAAAAGGAAACGAGAGTCGAGTTGGTACAAAAAAATATATTAATTTAATCTAAAAATGATTAATTTGAATCTCTCTGCAACCTCTCTCCTCTTTCTCTTCTCCTTTCTTCAGTCACTCCTCTGTTTGGACATGGTGTTCTTGTTTAAGCTATTTACCATATCTCTCTCCATTTTCTTCCATAATTCTTCCAAATTTTCATTCTTGTCCTCTCTTTCTTTCCGATCCCACTTCAAGTCCTACCGTCGAACCTCCCGCCAACCCCCTGATGTTGCATCTAAAACCACCTCCACCCACGCTCCAACCCCCTCCCTCTCTTCTCTCCATTTCCCAATATCGGATCTTGCTGCCGACTTCTCCATTTGCCAGTCAACCCCATTTGTCAAAAAGCCCTTACATGGCAAGTCCTCTCCTATTAAACTTAGAATTAATCGGATTAATCGCCATACATCAGCTGCAAAGCATGCTTTGCAGCAATTGCTTCATTGCGGAAAAGACATTAAATCCATTGAGAATGTGTTGCTTAATTTTGAGTCCAGATTTTCTGGGTCATGCTTTTCTGCTCATAGAAGTCAGTAACAGAGGAGATGTTGAAAAATACGGATCGGATAAAGCAGGATCGCAGCTAAAATTTGAGAAAATAAAATATTGAACACACAAATTTACGTGGAAACCCCCAAACAAATTAGGGTAAAAACCACGGATAAAGGATCGGAGAATTTTATTGAAAAGAAAATAATTTGGAATTACAACACGAATCAAAAACTCTCAAATATTTTTCTTTTCTCTCCTCTCTATTTTTCTCTCTGAATCTGTGGGATTTTTGGGATGATGAACTGATGCCTTAACCTCTCCTATTTATAGGAGAGGCAAAACGCGTACCGAGCAGATTTTTCTGACTTTCCTTTTTTTTTTTTCTTTCAAAACTTACGGCTTCTAAAATTACGGCTCCCCTTTTCAAAAATTGCGGCGCCCCTTTTCCTTTCCACTATTATGGGCGCCCACCTTTGACAATCTCCCACTTGAAGATTTGATTGAGGATCAATCAGATCTTCACACCATTCTTTCGTCCTTGTCTTTTCATGCTGCTTATGCTTCTGTCAGGCCACTGGAGGATCGACACCAGATAAACTTGTCAGTGTTAACTGCCTTTGTCAAAAAGTCTGCCAGATTGTCTTTAGTATGAATTTTATGCATATCCACTGTGCCCTCTTCCACTTTCTCACGAATGAAGTGATACTGGACTCGTATGTGCTTTGACTTGGAATGAAAAGCTGGATTCCTTGCAAGATGCAAGGCACTCTGACTGTCACAAAACAGAACCATCTTTTCTTGTTCATGCCCGAGTTCCTCCATTATCATTTTCAACCATACTGCTTCTTTACTAGCTTGTGTAGCTGCTACA
>CANYBF010245649.1:0-15039 GCA_948192965.1 Dalechampia spathulata | reverse complement strand
GAAATGCCGAACCCAATCTCTGAAGAAATTTGGGCTGCTTTCCCTCAGCAGGAAGGCTCGGGTTTACATTTTCCTGGTTTGTTTAGTTGCTCAATTGAGTTGACTAGATAAGCCGGGTGGCGACTCCATGTTATTTTCTCGATGTGATCTATCTAGTTCCTGTAGTAACTCAAGGGTCTATACTTTCGAGAGCAAGCACCACGGTATCTCATGCCGAACAGCGTGCAGTGCTCCCATGTCCGGGATGTGCTACTCTCACAACATGCCAAGATCCCCAACTTCTCCTGAAGCCAAAAAAAACTTGTTGAGTTGAAAACCTTGCCAAAGGCTACTCAGGCAAAAATTAGAGTGACCTACTGAGCTAAAAACCCAAGGGGGCAGTTCAGGAAAAAGATAGGGTCTGAAGTAACAATCAGTAGCCCAATGAGTTAAAAACCTTGCAAAAGGTGACTCATGCAAAAATTAAGGCAAAAATACAGCTTTTCTAAGTTAAAAACCTACAAAGGCAGCTTAGAATTCTTACCTGCAGCAGAAGTAGAATGCCATTGAGGCATCTAGATTATTCTCACTTTATACTAAATAGAAGCTACATCGACATCCAAAATCCTACCACTCTCAGCCATGAAGAGGTAATTACAAGATCATGACCACACAATGAGAAGATAGCGGTAAGACTTAAAGAACCCTCTATTATCAGCAATGGCCTCATTGTCAACAAGATAGTCCTTTTACCCGTCAGCTCGGTTATTTGAGCGCAGTAATCTCGCTCTGAGCAATGACTCATCTACACTAACATGAACATATAGACTTGTAAGTCATGTATCCATGCATAAAAATTATGCTCACAATCATAACAGGTACTGACTTAGACTTCCAACATCTCAGAGGCATGGCAATGACACAGTTCTGCCAACATCCTTATCACATCAGCCACGGTATCCTAAAATACTTACACGAGTCATACATTTCTAGAAAGTCAGTCAGAATACAGCAGACTTATACTCAAAAATTCAGGTATTTTTCCTAAACCATTTCAATACCAATTTCACTGACACATTGCTTTTCCATGTCTAGCAAAGATAGAAAATTGATCCAGTAGATAATCAAAATCAGTCAAGTCTTTGACTTCTGGTCAAGTCATTGACCAAATAGTGTTGCATTCTGACATAGGGTCCTAAATGCAGACTTTAGAGATAGTCAACAGCTATTTGATAGCATGAGAATAGATCTGATGATTGATCACCCTGACCTAACAGACGGTCACCTCTAGTTCTGCAGTTGAACTACCTGATCCAGCAGAGATTGCAGAATCAAGCTTTTGATTCTTAAACCCTAGCCATAGGCATTTGAATGTTGACTTCAGGTTATTAAACTCATAAGAAAGGCATCGGTCTCTCAGTTACCACTGGTTAGCCTTGATCAAATGGGCTGAACGTCGGGCCCCCAGTGACAGGATTGGGATTTTTACTGGTCAAAAATCATCGACCAGAAAATGTTGAGCCCCAGTAGAGGATCCTGAATGCCATTTTGGAGATATTGGACATAGATGGTTTGAGCATCAATCCAACAGACGATCATCTAGGTCTCGCAGTTGACCACTCGATCTAGCAGCGATCCAAGAACCAAGCCTTTGGTTCCCAAAATCCTAGCAGTAAGCATCTGAATACTAACATCAGATGATTTCAAGCCTCGCAATAAAACCATCAGTCCCATCAAGGACCAATGATTAGCCTTGATCATTATAGCCCAAGCACAAGGCTCCCATATGTAGAATTGGGATGCAAGCCTCAACATGAGCACCAATCGATCAGCTCTAGTCCTTTAGCCCAAGCATCGAGCTCCTAGTGGCTGAATTGGGTCTCAAGCCTCAGCAGAAGCACTCCACAAGACTTAGTACAAGCACTCTATAAGCCTTAACACGAGCATACTAAAAGCCTTAGCATGAGCATTAGACTTTGGCACATGCATCAGTCAAGTACCTCCTTTACTCTCAGTGAAAAGTCACGTTATGATTAGGTCTCATTTTGATGACTTAAGCTTGTATCACCCCAAAATGATCCTGATCAGAGGCCAAGCTATTGGCCCTGACTTTTCACCTATTTGCAATTTTGGGTTTTCATCGATTCAACTTAATACAAGTCCTCGATATCGACCCCGATTTGCATACATGCTTTTTTTAGCTTTCTTTAAGTGTTCTATGCATACATAGCACATCACATGTTGCCCACACAAAATAGAGCATATAGTATTGAAATGCTATGTTTCAAGGATGTAGCCCTACATGCTCAAAATGAGACGTATAGTAGGGCCTACAATTTAGGGCCCACCTAGCAAAAACCAAAGCTACACAATGCCTTAGAATGTTAAGTGCCTCTCTGGTGACATATAGCTCATGTTACATTTTGCTCATATGAGCCTATGCGTATTGCCTGAAAACACAACATGTGTAGCATGTTACACAAAGTGCTACGCATGTTACAAAAATAAGACGTTTAGTAGGGACCATTCTTAAGACCAAATCTAACATGCTCCATGTTGTGCAATGTCTTATAATGTTAAATAACACTTTTTTGACATATGGAGCACATTACTTTTTACTTGTATGAGGTAGAGTGCATTGTAATGTGTAGAGCATGTTACATAAAGTGCTACACATGCTACAAAAATAAGGCGTTTGTTGGGTGATAGGTGCCATCATGCATCATGTTTTAGGAGTTTAGATTGTGAATTTTATGCATTCATTCCTTTATATTTCACTTTGAATATCATGTTTTTAGTAGAATGTGATGTCTGTGTTAAGTGTGTAGAGCTTAAGGTATAATAAAGGAAAAGATGAAGAAGTTTTGGACAAGAAGAACAAATCCACGATCGTGGCATCCAACTCCACGATCATGGCAGAAGCTCATAAAGAGGAACAAAACCCAGGGACAACTCCACGATCGTGGACTCTAACTCCATGATCATGATAGAAGCCTCAATCAAAGAGATGGTTGTCAAGTAAACTCCACGATCATGGACTTCAACTCCATGATCATGGATCGATAATTATTGAGCAAAATAAAAGAAATCAAACGCTAAGTTTAATAAGATTCATGGGAGAACAATACAAAAGGCCATTAAAGTGCATCACGGGATAATGGGAGCTAAGTCAAGAGTGATGGGCAGAAAAGAAGAAAAATAAAAGACCATTAAAGAACATTCAGGGATAATGGGAGCCAATTCAAGAGTGATAGGCAGGAAAGAAGAAAATGGCAAGAAAAGGAAAAAGGGGGAAACTCCACTGGAGAATTATAAGAGAGGAGGAACCCAAGATTGGAGCAAGACCTTCCCTTCGGGCAATAGACTCTCAGCTGTATTTTCTTTCTCTTCTTTATTCTTCTTGTAAAACCATAAGTGGCTAAGTACTCTACAATAGGGTTTGAAGTTTGAAGTCCCTTGCTAGGGATAACTGCTATTGCTTGGTTTTAACATTGCTATGAATGTTTAATTTTAAAGGTTGAATTCAAAAATTAATCTCTGCTTTATGATTGTAATGAGAGTTGAGTCATGAAATGCTTGAATAGTGAGAGCTCTTCAATTCTAAAGATTAATTCCTAAATGATTCCTTATGCTCCGTAGTTATAATGAGAGTTGAATTATGAAATGCTTATTCATTCTGGGTAGGTAGGTGTGTATGAGAGATCTACATACTCCTAGTTCCTGTATAATAACTAGATAGTTTCCCCTAATTAGAAGGCCATGAGAGTGACTAAGTGGATCTGAGGTTAGACAAAAATTTAGTTGATTTCACCTCAAGAGAGGGTAGTCAATGCTATTGGATATCTTAGGTAGCAATAAGCACACAATTATCAATTAGCTTGGTGATAACAACTTCACTCCCTATACATTTATCATCACATAATGTTTTTACTTTAGCAATACTTCTTACACTTTAACAGTTGATATTTCCAAATACCAAACTATCTTTCATTACTTAAATAAATCAGAAATCTAAGCAGTGGTGGCTAAACCATAAATCCTTGTGGGATCAATATCTTAGTACAATAACTTATATACTTGCAGTAAATTAGTAATTAAAACTACTGTCATTTCAATAACGATCAGTGGGGAGCCTTCCCATGATAAAATCTAACGTGCTCCGCGTTGCGCAATGTCTTAGAATGTCAAATAACACTTGTTTGACAAATGGAGCATGATACTTTTTACTCGTTCGAGTTGGAGTGCATTGTAATGTGTGGAGAATGTTACACAATGTGCTACGCATGTTACAAAAACAAGACATTTGGTGGGGAGCCTTCCTGATACCAAAACCAAAATGTGTCATATCACACAATGTCTTAAAACATAAAATGATGCTCCATTGACATATGGCACACTTTCCATTGCAACCACAGCAGGCCCTATAAGAAGGGCCAAAATGTAAAGTGCGGAGCATATTACATAAAATCTGGACTGAAAATTACAATTTTACCAAACCTTCATTTCCCTCTATAAATATAGAGCTTGGGTCTGCAGAAAAGGATTTTGAAATTTGCAAAAACAGCCTAAACTCTGTCAAAATCTCTGCAAAAATTAATTAACCAATTAACTAATAATCAATTTAGGATTTTACAGACCAAACTAGCACTAGTTAGGTTCCTTATCACGTTTGGAAGCAAGAACTTGAAGAAAAACCTACTGCCATAAGGTAATTTCTTCCTTTTCTTCCATTTTCTTCTCGATTTTGCTAAAATCCTTCTATTTTTGGCTTGATTCTTGGTTGATTGGCTTCAATCATGCTTGGTTTTGATTACACGAATCTAGCTTCAATCTGCCTAGATCCGAGTTAGATTTCATAATTTTACAAAAATCCTTCATTTTCCTTATATTTCTAGAAAAATGTATGCCACACATACCATAATGTATGCCACATATTACCTATGTGTTGTGGATATTGTCCTATGTGTCGTACATATAGGTCAAAAATTTTCCAAAAAATGCAATTTTCTTTGATTTTCACTGCTGATCTGACAAATCTAGGTACATTAGGGGCCTTTTCCATGCCTATAGTATATTGGATCTATCATAAATCTTCCAGATCTAAATTAATTTCAACCTTGAAATTAATTTTTCAAATGAAATGCTCTTCTTACTCTTTAAAATACGTTTTCTGGCTTCAATCTGCCTAAATCGAAGCCGGATCTTGAGTTTTTGCTAAAAAACTTTCATTTTCTTAAATTTTTCATGTAATGTGCACCATATATACATGAATGTGTGCCACATTTTCCCTATATATAGCACACATTAGGTAATGTGCTGCGCATGTTAACTCCAAATTTTCCAGAAAATAGAGTTTTTCTCCCATTTTCTCACCTGACCTGATTTTTCCAGTAGCATTTGAAGCCTTTCTATGCTTCTAGTGTTTTGGATCTTTAATATATTGACCAGATCTAATTAATTTTAGCCTTAAAATTAATTATTCAAGTTAAATGCTAATTTTCTTGATGGATTTGCAAATCAGATGCTTATTCATACTCAAATCAAGGTACTTCCTTCATTAAACTTGCTTATTTTTGTCTGTGGATTGAGTTTGTATTGATAAATTTGATTTCCTTATAGATTAGGCCTTAATGTGCACCACAAATTGTGTAATGTGCATAGCACATTGCTTACATGTTGCACACATTACATAACATGCTATGTATATTCCCTACATTTTTCCAGAAAAATCACATTTTTCATTCATTTTTCAACCCGTTTTGATAAATCCAGTGACATTTGATGTTTGGTAGTAACTCAAGTGTATTGGATACATCATAAATTAATTACATAAAATTAATTTTGGCCTCAAATTTGATTTTTCACAATCAAATGCTTATTTGGGTTGTAAAAATGTAATTTTTGAAAGGATTGGATTCAAATTGGTTGAGTTGCTATATCCAAATGCTGTTATATGATGTTAGCACTCCCATTTGATTTTCCATGATCAAACAAAAATAATTTTGCTTAAAATAATTTTTATTTTCATTAATTTTCATGATTCGACTCGTGTAAATTCGCATGATTTGTTGCTAAAAATTATTAGATTTTGACTCTTGGTTCATGCTTTCAGATAGCATTGGACTAGTCAAATAAATCCTAAATTCATTTACTATTAATGAATTTATTTGTATTTATTTTGCATAATATCCATTCATGCATTTTTGGCTCATGCTACCCGAGGAAGAAAATTACCCGAGGAGGAGGGGGTGTTACTTAACACCCCAAAAATGTTGTATGCATGGACATTTGTGTAATAGGATAGGATTATTCATTGTTTTGTAATAATTCCCCTAAAATCCCATGTGTACCCATATTTCCTCGATTCCCTTTCATCGACCTTTATTATTTTTTGTTCGTGGATGGTTTATTATATTTGCTATAATATATATGCCACATCATGTCACATGCCATGTCATACACTTCTATGCCATACCATGCATATGCCATGCCATAACATAATTATCTCATATGCCAATACAATCCGAATACATCAATACGTAATGCAATATGCGCAACTTCCCATGCTATACGCCATGTCATGTCATTATGCCATGCCATATCACATGCTACCATGCTAATTCATCATGTCATATGCCATTATGCCATGCCATATATGTCATGTCATGTTGTATGCCATGCTACATACCATATCATATACCACGCCACATGCCATGTCAAATGCTAATTCACTCATGCATCACTGTCCCATGTCATGCATATGTCATGTCATTTTACTATACCATGAATTATTATGTCATGTCATACGATATATCATCCTATTATATCATAACGTCGCATGTCATAATGTCAAATCATATGTTGTGTTGTGTGCTTACATATACGGTCGTATGCTTGCCTACTTAGGACAATTAACTCCAATTATAAAAGGTAAAATTGATCTTGGAAACTCATAGAAATAGATCTCCACCACTCAAACCCAATCTCTAAAGGGTTTAACTAGCACTCATGCTATGGGTTGGTTGGACCAATCCGGAACCATCCAATGGTGACTCCCTTGCGACTCTTTCGAGTCTGTATCATTCCTTGAGGTAGCCCCTCAGGAAGTCTGCTCTTTTATTCCAAATGCGGTCCTCAGTTCGTGAGCATCGCAAGCCTTACTTTGGGCTCTAGAACAAACTAGCACTCACATATATTTAAATTAAGAGTGGTGTCTAGTTACACATCATGACTACCCAAATGTCAAGAGGTCATTAGTTTGACTACAACCCTTCCATATAAGATTCCATGCAATAAAATCCTTTCACCATTCACTATCTCATTTAGGTTTGAGTATGGATTAATGTCAACTTAATGCATAATCAAGTGTGTTAGATCATGCCTTAAATTTGATGTTTCATGTACCATAATCTTTAAATACCCTTATGAAACTCATTCATCAATATGTATTATACTCTTGCGAGAGATTTATGAATAAAGAATATTACATCAATCAATGAGATAAAACCCCTACATTTATTCTAGGGTGGTGAATCCTTTATTGATAAACAAATACCTTTAACTACTTTACACTATATCCAACCTCTAAGCTATGATTGCCTCCTAAGGAGGAATAAAACATAAGAGTCAAAATATAGTGATCCATAATTAAGATAACCTTATTATCTCAAGTCTTAAGGATATTTGCACTACTGATATGATTGAGATATATTTCATAAACTCATTATGAATTCCCTTGTACTGTCTCAATATCTTGGAATTCATTATTTAGTTAATAACCTTTCAAGCAAACTGAATAATGAATAATGCCTTTTATTGATAAATTGTTCAATACTAAATTACAATAAAACATCACTATAAAAATAGTGTTTGATGGTGATGCAATTTAGCTACATAACTATTTTCGTAGCTAAATAGAGATGGAATAGCTACGAAATGGATACGAATAAGAGAAAATAGTGACGGAAAACATAGGCCTAGCTGAAACAATCACAAAATAGTGATAAAAATAAATTTGACACTATTTCAGTCACTATATGGCTTCAGATATTATATTCCATCATTAAATTTATCGTAATTTAATGATAAAGTTTTAGCTGTAACAATTTTCATCACTATTTTGCTACAGAATTGATTCCATAGCTAAAATCCATAGCAATTTATAAATTATTAATGTGCATATATATAATTCTCCAATGTATATCTATAGTGTGTATATATATAATTGTGTATATAAGTTATAATGTATATATAAATAATTAGTATTAAATATTATAAATATTATATAAATAATGAGAGAAATTATAATTACTACTATTTATGTTCTTTATAATTACTAATAATATTTATGTAATGTTTGCAAAAATGTTTTGTATAATTATAAAATATAAATAAATTATTTTTAAAATAATGATTTAAAGAATTAATAATATTATTAATTAATATAAATTATATTTACATATTTGAAAATATAAATAGAAAAGTATATTATTAATATTAAGTAAAAATAATAATAAAGAATTGAGATGCATCAAAATGATGTCATTTTGGATATGGTAAAATGACATAGTTTTGATTCATGGTGTGTATTACATTGGACAATTGGTTTTCTCTATTTCACAGTTCCTATTAACCCTAGTTGCTCCAAATTGAATATGCATTTCTCATTTCCTTGCTTGATTTTTGTTTTTCTTTAAATTGAAACTCTACAATCAAATCTAAATCCATTTTAATCTGGAGTTGTGTTGGTAATCAAAATTCCTATGGAAGAAAAATGAAGCATTGCGATAACAAAATCGAAGGAGTTTGGCATCTTAATTTATGGTCAATCGAAGAAATTGGAGAAGGAATTAGCAAAAGAGTTTGCTAATCTTAGTTTGGACATCTTAGGTTTCAGTAGACAGAAAAAATTTAAGAAGGAATTGGTAAAGGAGTTACGAAACATAGAATTTTCCACTGCAGGTTCTCACAACCTTAAGTTCTATATCACAAGCTGATCTTCATCGGTCTATAGCATACTTACAAGTAAGATATTGTTCAATTGCTTCAATTGCTTCACTCAAGTTTAACATCTAACAGTTATTTATATTGAACCATGAAGGCATGAAGCCAAGCGATGGAAGTGAGTTAGAAGCCAATATGTTTAAGGAAACTTAAGCTGATATAGGCTGCTTTACTCTGAAACATAATAAAAGAAAAAAATTAATTACAAAAAGAATAAAATAGGGATTGGGATATTAGAAGAGGAGCAACTGCTAAATAGAATACCTCAAGTTTATTGACATTGAAGTGAGTTTATGAGTTCTTAAATATTTATAAGGACTTAGTTATTAGTGTTTGTGGCATGAGATGAATATTTAGTAACTTAATGGATAGTTTTATGCATGTTAAAATGATTAAGTAGCTTTGTTTCTTAATTCTATGCATGTCTATAGTATGAAGCAATTATAAGAATTTGGTTATAAAAAGAAATAAAGATGTGTGTATTTAACATAGTTATATTGCTGAAATACTTGAATAAAATTATGGAGTAATCGAATACCTTAAGAATTTATAGCTTAATCATAGGTAGTACAAATATATAGCTATGAACTATTATTCTAAGAGAGGCTGATTGTAAATTTACTAAAGAATAGTGTAATTGGCCCGCATCTTTGGATGCTTGAAAATACTTACAGCTGACATCATAATCTTCTTATTGGTTAATATCAAATTTAATGTATAAAAAGAGGAATGTTACACTATTCCTTCAGTTAGCAAAATGAATGTTTAGGTTATAGGATATATAAATTAATTAATATAAGGCTTAACTCTAGTACATAGTATTGAACTACATGTTTAGGTGGGTTGCTTTATTAGTTTAATATTGATATGTATTTCATTTTTATATATTTTCATTTATGATTGAGTAGGATAAATTTGTAATAATATCTAACAATAGCTTTTAATTAGTTGCAATCAAGCATTTAATACAATGTCTACCAATAAATTTCAAAGGTAGATGTGTGAGACATATGTTGATGGTGGCTACATAAATTTAGAATTTGTGAATGGAGTTAGATAATTCATGGATTTTGCTATCAATTGAGAAGTATGCATGAGTAATGGATTAATGAAATGTCCATGTTCAAGATGTAGAAATGTTTATTTCCAAACCATGGATGATTGTAATATTCACTTATTGAGGTTTGGTTTTATGCCTTACTATTACGTCTGGCATTATCATGGTGAAGAATACATTTATGCGGAGAATGTATGTGAAGAGGAAAATGGAAATGTTAACAGATGGGACACTGGTGGAGAAATATGTAGTACTTATGAATTTGGTAAATTTAGATCATGAAATGATACTAGATGGTTTTGAAAATTTAAGTGGTAATAATGATATTGAAGAAGAAACTCCTAATGTTGAAGCCCAACAGTTTTTTAATATGTTGAATTCATGTGATGTGGAGTTATGGCTTGGTTGTAGTAAAATGTCAAAGATGTCAACAGTTGCTCGTATGCTTAACATAAAAGCAGAGCATCATATATCGTAGCAAGGATATAATGATATCATGCAATATTTGCAAGATGCAGTGCCAGAAAATAATGAAATGGTTCAAAGTTTCTATGAGACAAAGAAGTTAATACAAGGGTTAGGTTTACCAATGAATGAGATAGATTATTGTAAGCATGGCTGTATGTTATATTGGAGGGTGGATGTAGAACTCAATCATTGTAAGTTTTGTAATCATCCTAGATATAAGACAGGTAGACTTTAGAATACACATCAAAAAGTAGAAGCATATAAAAAAATGTTCTACTTTCCATTAACACCGAGATTGAAATGGTTATATGCTTCAAAACCAACAGTTCAACACATGCAGTGGGCTAAGAAGCATTGTCAAGAAGAAGATATAATGTGTCACCCATTTGACTCATTAGCATGGAAGCATTTCAATACAAGTTTTCTTGATTTTACAGTAGAAAGTTGAAATATTAGTTTATGCTTATATACATATGGATTTCAACCATTTAGACAGCCAGGACAACAATACTCTTCATGGCCAGTGATATTAACACCCTATAATTTGCCTCCTGGTATGTGTATGAAGGAGAAATATATGTTTCTCACATTGATAATACCAAGGCCAACCAATCCTAAGCAAAAACTCAATGTCTACTTGCAACCACTTATTGCTGAACTAAATGGCTTGTGGGAAATGGTGTCATGATGTATAATGTTTCAAAAAAAATAGAATTTTCTAATGCATGCTACTCTGATATGGACTATAAGTGATTTTCCTACATATTTTATGTTGTTTGGATGGAATACAGTAGGGAAGTTAGCATGCCCATATTATATGAAGAATTCTCAAGCTTTTCACTTAACAAATAGGGGTAAAACATCATGGTTTAATAACTATAGAAAATTCTTACAATAGGGACAAGTTTTTCATTGAAATAAGTATGGTTTTAAAAAGAATTACATGGAATGGTCACCTCCTCCTTCAATAAAGACATGTGAATAATTATTAAGAGAAATTGAAGAGTTGGGTTTACAAAAAATCATTAATCTAAAGGCAAAAGATGTAAATAGTGGATTTCAAAATTATGGATGGAAAAAAAGAAGCATCTTCTAGGATCTTCCCATGTTCAATACTGTCATGAACATTTAACATAAAATAAAGGATAATGCAAAATCAAGGGTTGATTTGAAAATTTTCTGTAGAAGAAAGGAGCTTGAACAAGATGCTCATACTAGTAAATATCCAAAGGCATGTTACACTTTGGATAAACAATCAAAAGGTATTCTTTATGAGTGGTTGAAAGATGTGAAATTTCTAGATGGATATGTGTCAAACATGAGAAGGTGTGTTGACATGCAGAAGTTAAATTTATTTGGGATGAAAAGCCATGATTATCATGTTTTTATGCAGCGATTGCTACCGGTGGCATTGCGTGAGCTTTTACCTACTAATGTATGGCAAGCAATAACTGAGCTATCATTATTTTTTAAATTGTTGACTATAAATAAGATATCGGTTGAAATAATGTTGTAGTTAGAAGGAGATATAGCAAAAATTATTTATAAATTGGAACGTATCTTTCCACTTAATTTTTTTGATAGTACAGAGCACATTCTAATACAATTTCCATATGAAGCTAGAATTACAGACCCTGTACAATATAGATGGATGTATCCATTTGAAAAATTTCTTTGACATTTGAAACATGATGTCAAAAATAAAGCTAGAGTTGAAGATTCAATTTGTAATGCTTATTTGGTTAAAGAGGCAACACATTTTTGTTCCTTCTACTTTCAACCACATGTATATACAAAGGATCGAAGAGTTTCATGCAATGATGAAAGGGATGCAATGCCTGAAGTACCAGGGACTTTATCAATTTTTAGGTCCATATGGAAAGTATCAATTTAGATACTTAGATGAACAGGAGTACATTACTGCTCAAATGTATATTCTATTAAATTGTTAGGAATTGCAACCATCAAGTAAGTTTTAATTTCAATAGTTACAGAAATAAAATAATGAATACATTTTGATTTATAGTATATCTATATGATAGCATGTACATTGATGAATTGTATGTTCAATATCTTACAATTACGAATGTGGAAATTGACATCTCTTTTAAAAATAATCTTTCCTTTTGGTTTCAAACTTATGTAAGTCACATAACTTTTTTTTACTTGAACACCATTATTTAATACACTATATAAGTACTTATTAATATACAATTATTGTTTTATAAAATGTAGGCAACTAATAATTTCATTGAGAATAACTTCATAGCGGCACTTGCACTTGGTCTTTGAAGAAAGTGGAAACATATCCAGTTTACTTTGTTAATGGCTATAAGTTTCATACTCAAAGTCATGCATCTGAATGGGCATCAATAAATAGCGATGTTTGTATAAAAGGATCTAATTACACTATTGATTATGATGATTATTTTGATCGTATCAATGAGATCCTTGTGGTGGAATACATGGGATTACCATTGAAGTGTATGGTCCTATCCAAGCTTGCGTAGAGATAAGGTGGATTGGTATGCTATTTGTAAGGTGAATCCAAGATCAATAATTGACTTACTAGAACAATGATTAACAAACACCGATGCATTTTAAGAAGATTCTCATGATAATCATGAAATTGATGATTTGGCCAATGATCATGTTCATTCCGTAAATCATCCTGATGGACAATTCATTGATATTACTAATGGTGAAGAAGATGACATTGATGATGATGCCATATTGAGTACAGAATTTAATGATGAAGTTGATAAAATTGATGATAATGAAAGTGATAGAAGTGAATGACATGGGTAAATTTATAATATTACAAATTATTTTCATATAAACATATCATTATGTTATTTCTGCTTCTCTTTATTTTTAAGGTATATCGTAGATATTAATAATGCGTGTTTCTAATTATCACATTATTAAACTATTTAATGATTGCTTGTATTTATTTTGAAATCATCATGAAGTTATGGCATGAGGACTTGGACGTGGAGGTCGACATCGTCCCCATGCTACTATGCCAACTAGAGATACAGTGATGCATCTACGTCTTCCCCACATGCATCGACATCGAAGATATTCTTATTATAGATGTTGATCCATTGATTACAGTTGACATTAGTTCATAGCAAGCTATAGTTCTTGATATGCCTACAGATCATGTTCCAAATTCATAGACATCCACACCTCATGTTTCACAGTCATTTTCATTTACACTTTCTACTTCTGCATCTGGATTTACACTAGCTTCAGCATCTATTTCTGTTTTATCATCACCTGCTACAACATCTGATTTTGCACCAGCAGCTACTAGCTGGTGTAACCGTATTGAGTGTTATATTAACAATAGGATGTAAGATTTTCTAACTTTGCATTTCAATTATATTGTAACATGCATATATTTTGATATTTTTCATATAAAATTTCAATTTATGATAGATTGCAGCCATCTTATGAGTGTCAATGCACATGAGGGAGATATTTAACAAGAGATTAGTAGCAGAGGGTACTTCATAAGCAATAGTACCATCACATGTTATCTTCCTATATTGGGAGAAGTTTAAGGTAACAACTTGTTATTTAATGGTTTCAATGAATTTATTACTAACTTTGCATGAAAATGTTAAATTTTTTTTGCAGAAACAATTTTATTAGGATGAGACAAAATTCTCTGTTTATTATTTAGATTGAATTCTAGACTTAAGAGTGGGAGATGTATGTGAATGGTTGATGTGAGAATTATAGAAGTGTTATTTTAACGGGTATCAGATTATAAGATCTTTATATTACAGAGGAAATTCTACCGGATTTTTAGCAAAATTTATAATTTTTATAATATTCATAATTTTATGTATTCATATTTTAATTCAAATTCAATTATAAGTTTATATAAAATTTTATTATAATTATATCCAATTTTTCATATTTTAAAAAATATTAAAATATAAAAAATTAAAATAAATTAATTTTTGAATTTAGTGACGGAAATAGCAATGGAATTCTGTAGCTATGGAATTCTGTAGCTAAATAGCTATGGACTTAATGACAGAAATGAGTTTCATCACCATTTCACTACAAATTGGAGATGGAATTCTGTAGCAATTTAGCTACGAAATTAGCGACGGTAAAGAGTTCCATCACAATATCGTTACAAATTTGAGACAGCATTTTTGCAGCCATTTAATTACAGTTTTATCAATGGAATTGTTCCATCACCAATTCCGTAGCTAAATCCATCATAATGAATTTTATGTTAAATGGTTTAGCGCTGGAATTTTACCATCACTATTTCCGTCGCTATACAAAATAGCGACGGTAAATTCCTTTATAGCGACAATAAAGTTCTGTAGCTATTTTATTCAATTTTTGTAGTGCATGATGCTCTAGTGTTAGTGTATGCTTAGAGCATCATGTGTATTTGTACTATACATTTTTCATTAATAAAGGCATTATTCATTATATAGTACAATGTTTTGAATGAACTTATTTTACTTGGAGTATTAAACTATATATTGAAGTCCATGATA
>CANYBF010245399.1:0-23303 GCA_948192965.1 Dalechampia spathulata | reverse complement strand
TTACGTAAAATATAATATAATATAATATAATAATATATTAATCACAATTAATATAAAATAATATACTAATTAAAATTCATATTTATTATATTAATTTTTATACTTATTTTTGTTAAGTTTTAAAAAAGTAATTGTAGTGCGTAAAATCTATAAGACAAAAATGAATTGAATTAGAAATTGAGCAATAAATAATTTTGTCAATTTGAAACGGGTTACAATCTCTAATATAAAATTCTATAACAAAGAATTTAAATCATCTGATGCGAATTTCAAATCAAATTCAGGGGCTTTTGTAACTTTATCTTGAATTAAACTTTTGATAAAGAACACGATTCAAGTGCTTTAAGGGCTTATCTTGAATCAAATTTTACCTTGGAAGGAAGAATACCTTGAAGAGCTTGATGAACAACTTGATAAACTTTTTGAATACCTTGATGAACTTGAAGAATATTTTAGAACTTGAAGAACACCATCTTGAAAAGTTTGGAGAGCTTGTAGCTTGAGAGTTTCTTGTTGTTTTTGGGTTTCCAAAATGTGTGTTTTGGAATGAAAGGAAGACCTCCTATTTATAATGATTTGAAGGATAATGAATTTACAAATTTAACCCTTATCCTCACTTCAAAATAATTATCACTTTATTTATTTATTATTTTAATAGTATTTATCTTACTATTAAAATAATTTAAATTTAGATAATAAACTGAATAATTTTGATTGGTTTAAAATCTATTTAATTTATTAGATTAAGATAATTTAATCTAATTATTTTATATATAAAAAATATTTGTTTAATTGATCCATACAATATATTTCATTTATTAGATTAAAATAATTATTTAATCTAATTAATTTTATAGATCAAAAATATATTTAATTGATCCAGAAATTAATTAGAATTTTTTTATATCTACAGTAATTAATGATAAATTTATCTTTGACTAAAATTTAATAATTAATAAATATAAATAAAATTAGTAACTTTAATAAATAAAAATAAAATAAATAGTATTTATTGTCAAATTAGGCATTAATTTATATTTTTGATTTATTAATTTTAATAATGATATAATTATTTAATATTATGTTAATTAATATTAAAGCATTCATTTTTCAAATTTAATAAGATATATATTAAACAAAAAATTATTTTATTATTTTTATTTATTAGATTAATCTTTATATCTATTTTTTTATAAATTTTCAAAAGTAATTTTTATCTTTATATAAATTTTAAAAAATAATATTTATCTTTCAATTAAAATTAAAAAAGTAATACTTATCTTCATGTAAATTTTAAAAAATAATATTTATCTTTCAATTATTAAAATTAAAATGAAGAGGGGTAGACTTGTATTTTCACTTCCCCCTCTTCACACTTTTAATATATATATATGATATGATTAAATTATTAACTAAAAAATGTAATATAAATAATATTAAATAATGATAATTTATTTATGATTTATTTAGAAGTAATTTTTCAGATGTATCTTTTACTATTAGTGTCATTTAATAAATTATTTCTTTAAAATATTTTATATAAATAATATTTAAAAATGAATGCTTAAATGTTGAGATAATTCAAAAACTTAGCTACGTTCCAGCTTTAATAATATATATAAATTTCGTAATGAATAATATTTATTTTAAATAATTATTATTGAATAACTTTTTTAGAATAGTTGAGATTGGAAATAAATTCACATTTATGGGCATAAGTTATAATTCATCATTAATATCAAGAACATGCCAAAATGCTTTAAATATATTTAATTAATTAATTAATTAACATTAATTTTATTTTCAATGCAATTAAATGCAATAATTTACGACACTTAATGCTAATTATACAATAACATTGGAATTAAATTAACTATGGATTCATTACATCATGTTTATTAAATTAACATTAATTATATAATAATTAATATAATTATAATATTTAAAGTATTTTAATACATATGATAATAAATCTATAATTTTATCATGATAACTCAAATTCATGTAAGAATTTTATAATTATATTATAATAATTATTATTATTATTGATGATCGAAATCGTTTAATAATAAAATGAAATAAAAATGAAAATAAATATAATAAAAAAAGAAGAATGGAACACAGAGCAAGACCTCTAATTAATTTACATAAAACACTCGCACATTATTAATAAATAACAACACTCAATTAATCAATCTCCAGTCGCATTAATTTCACACTTGGATTCTTCAATAATAATTTCTGGGCAGTAACCATACATATACATATACATATACATATACATATAAATACATATACTAATCTGCTCTGCGAATTCGAGAATAAAGGGAGCAAACGGAGAGCATAATGAGCAAAACCAGCACGATTGAAGCAACCAAAGATATGGCAATGGCGCTGGCCAAATGCCTGCAGAATGTGTCGTAAACATTGCAGATTTTGGTCCATCCTGTGTGGCTGTTGCCTTTCAAACCAATGTATGCAACTCCTCCTGCTGTTCCAGTTGCTGCTGCTACTATTCCCAGTATCACCTGCTCCGTATATATACATTACATACAACAAGACAAAAAAGCAAACCAAGTTGATCTACATCTTACCATTAGCATGGTTTTATTTATTTCGACATATTACTATCCATACAGACGAATGCTATTAGTTATCAATAATGATTCTATCTATTCGATATTAAATAAATTTATATAAGATGATTTTCATATTAAATTAATATAATTCCTTTAAATCCTTATCATTTATATCAACATATTGTATCATAAAAAGCTTACCACGTCGGAAAGGGCATAATAAAACAAAAATGGTGTTGCAAAGACGGGCTTGGCAATGATCCCTACGGATGCAATAGTAGTGATGATACTGTACAGGCAAGCTACAGACAGCGCTGCTACAAAATATCTGCACACGTGAGGCACAGTCAGTATAATTCAACTTCAAATTCTTGTAATTATACCCAATTGATTATTAAAAATAATGGTCATTGTCTGATATTTAATTAAAAGATAATCTTCACTTTAATATAGATTATAAATTAATAATTATTTTTACCTTATTAGATATAAATTAATCAAAAATTTTATCATAAAAAATCTAAAGTTTGATTCATAAAAATCTCAATGATTAACTAATAAAATTTAATATAAAATAGATATAAATCTATAAATATTCATACTTTAAATTTAATTATGAATCAATATGTGCATAATGTATAATTATTCATGAATATTATTTTACTTTTAGATTAAACACCTTTTTAATATATATAATAATTATTTGTATAAAAATATTTGAAATAAATAGAGGTCTTTACTTATAGTTTTCTTTTTGTGTGAATCAATGCAATAAAACAAAAACAAGATGGTTGGACATTTATAATCTTCAATTCTAAATTGAGGAATATTATTTAGTGATTCATTATTAATGTTTTAACTTTACCATATAATGATTAAATCACACTATTCTTTTTATATGTGAGAGATTAACTTGATTTTTGCAATTATTTATGATTCCTTGAATGAACCAGAAAAAAAAAACACACAGATGACGTTTCAAAATTCTGAAATTCATCCATGAAACCATAAATTTCAAGCACATATCAGAGGATTTCATGGTACGAGCTCATACATATAAAAAACAAAACTGAAGAGAAAAATAAAATAATTATGCATGATGGAAGAATCTTACATGAAGGCCGGTGAATCGTTAAACTTGGCTTCGACGGGGAGTATAACGCCGGGCGTTCCAGGGACAGGAACAGTCTCGGTTTGCTTGGCAGTTGACATGACAACAAGGGCAGTTAAGGTGGTTGCAAATAAGAAAACCCTAAGACCAACATCAACAGCAAAATAGTCACGCCGTGGAGGAGGAGGAGCCGGTGGTGGAGCTTCCGATTTGCTGGCTTCAGGGTCAGGTTTATCGGTGGAGGCCATGGGTTATATCACCGGTTGTTGCTGGTTAGCTGACTATATGGTTCTCAACAGCAAGCTCAGGTGCTGTTAGTTGGTGGGCCGCTGATATAATGTTTTGTGTATATATAGGCAGGGCGAGGGTATGGATATGTGTAACTTATATTTAAATAAATATCACGTAGTTAAAAAAAATAAACAACTAGATGTAAAATTACTTTGGAGTTGCCTGCACGAAATTGTATAACGAAGTGTAGATATAGAGAGAGGGGGGTAATGTGGATAGTTTTCCAAGGGGTAATGATTGATGAATATTTAGAAGAATAATAATTATTATTATTATAAAGAGGATTCGTGTATTGTTTGATTGTGGAGAAGAAAAGTAAGATTATGGAGGGGAGTTTGTCAGCCTAATAATTGCGGAGATGATTGTTGCAAGGGGACCAACGTCACCATCACTTCTCGCCATTTCAGCTCCCTTCAATCTTATCCAACTCTTATTATGCTTTCAACTCCCCTCTTCACCCTTTCTATTTATTCACTTGTACTGTATGCAACTTATTAATCGTGGTGCAGGCCCTTGGTCTTGGTCTTGGAACTACACTTTCACAAATGATACAATGCAAAATACAAAGAATGTCAGTTTTTGGCATAAAACCAAAACGGTGTCATTTTCTCTCGTTTTATACCTCAATTACAAAAAGTAAAATAATACTAATCACATCAAAGTGCTTTATAAATATTACATCCATGTTTTAATTATAAGCCTCTTATCGAATGAATAATGCCCTTTTGGTGTTGTGCCATCCAAATAAAAGTTATTTCAAAAACTCAAAACCCTTACTTATGTTTCTTCTTCTTGTATTTAGTATATGATTTGTTGATTTCGTATTAATCATTATTATTAATTGTTAAAAGATCTTAATCATTATTTTTTTTGGTAGAATGTGTCATGCTTAAGATTGATTAGTTCAAAATAATACTTAAAAATTATCTATTAAATTTTATTAATTAATAAATAATATTTAATAAAAACTAATACATATCATTATTTAATAAAACAAATGTATCTAATCACAAAATGTAGAAAAAATAATAATAGTTTTATTTCTACCAAACAATGAATTTTTATTTTAAATTTAAATTAAATATACATTAAATCTTATGATAAAGTTTATTAAATTGGGAAATGTTATTTTATAAACATTTTTAAATTTTTGAAAAAATAAATAACTTTAGAGTGTGGGAAAGGAGAACCTCTTGACAAAAATATTCGTCAATCCAACACACGTGGGATCGAAATATTTCTTTGTTATTGCTCACCAAAAAAAACTACTCTATTTCTTTTATTCTTTTTTTTATTTAAAAAAAATCAGAATATATTCAGAAGAGCAATGCGATTTGACAGTAGCTGTTATAATTCATTTTTGTGGTATTAGTTGTATAAATTGGGAAAAGACAGAATTGGTGTATAATAGAGAGAATTAGGTTAATTTTGTTTCATGAAGCAACAGAAGCTTCAAGAGGTTCATGTATGTCTTTTACTGATGACATGATTACATTAGCCTCCCTTTTTTTTTTATATATTATTAAAAAAAAAAAGGATAGCTAGATGGAAAAAAGCGATCTTATCCATTCTTTGACTTTGCATACTAATCTAATCAAACATCAAAATCATTATGGTTAATGACAAAGATTAATATCTAATTACTGTTTAAATCAAAAGTGAATTTTTACCAATTTTTTTCATTAAAAAATAATAATTAAATATAAATCGGAGTTGCTCAACAAGAAAGGATCAAAGTGGACGATTGATAACTAAATATACCTAATTCATTATTATTATTATTATTATTATTATTATTTCCTCTGCTTTTGCTCCTAGTCAAAACCTAATCGCATACCCTCTTGAGAATGGAGATCTACTTCAACTTCCACGGCGCAAAAGAAATGCAGTAAGAAAATTAAAAAAAAAAAACAATAGAAATTCCGAGTAATTAATTTACATAATATATTTCTTTGATAATTTAATAACAATTATATTCGTTAATTCGAGTTTCTAATTTCGTCCGGAAAGAAAAATGAAAATGAAATGCCAGCAAAATGAAAGAGAAAGTTGAACCGCATTTACTTACTTGGCATGCTAAGCAAAGTTGACATTTACCGGTCCATTTAATTAATTCAAAAAACTTCAATATATTTTTAAATTATTCTCATTGTTAACATATGCAATCAATCTTATCTTACGATAATTACATATTTGATTCATTAATTTGAATAAGATGAATGATATATCAAAACTACTCTAGACTGTATATATATATGTTGACTTGATTTGTACGTATCATATGTAATATAGACAGAAGTTTGAACAAAATCACGTAAATTTGGGCAACCAGATGCTGTAATCTTGATATGATTATATAATACCATTTGTTATGAAATGTTTGTAACTTCATGAGCAATTTAATTATATTTATGTTACTTGTATTGTGTCCATAATATAATCCTCAATTTAAATCATTTTTATCCCACGTAACACCATCAATTTGATGCCATTATAAATATATTAAAAAACTGAAAAAAATATTTCATTAGAAGTTAATAGTTAATGTTACACGTTTATTTTTAATATTTTAAATTAAATTAAATATAAATGTCATTATTAATTAAAATTTTTATTTAGAAAGATAAAATTTATCAAAATGAGAGTATAGTATGATAACATTAGTGTTCCTATTATTATTAAAAATAAAAAATAAAAATTTATCGTTAAATATTGATTAAATAGGATTTTCCGGCCAAGATAATGGATGCGGAGGTCTTATGATTGGACAATCACCATTTTGGCATGTTAATCAGTATTTATGTGATTTTAAATTAATTATTTGCATATATATAGATAAATTCCAAATTGGTGAAATTTAAATTTATATTTGAGTTATATATAATATATTTAAGAGTTATTTAAATTTAATTTTTTATATCAATATACATGTTATATATAGTTGTATAGATGGGTATAAATTAAGCATACAACATCAATATATGAGAATATATATAGATATATATTACATATTAATATAATAATTAAAGTCATAGAAAGTCTAATGTGAGTGAAAAATGAATATATAAACGTATAATAAACATAACTCACATCATCCGTAATATGTTTGCATGACTTTGTTTTCTTTGATTTTGAATCTTTTCTTACATCTACTAAAAATTCACACTAACGTGATTCATAACTACTATCACCAACATCCATCATTCTGATATAAATAAATAAAAATACATAACATCGAAATTCATATATAAAATTGAAAAAAATTCATGAGAAGCCTTGACAAACACAAACACTCAGTTGTCAAATTATCACAAGGCTTTTCTTTTACCTTTTTGAATTCAATAAACGTACATTCTTAACTATAAATCTATAATTAGGAGATAAATGATACATTAGAATGCTTAAATTCATTTGTTCAAATTTTCTCATATCAAACCATCCAAAAATAATAAAATAAAAAATTTGAAAAATCAATCTCTAAATAAGAATTCAAATTTTATTTTTAGACTTAAACAAAATTTGACATTTCATTCACTTTTTCTACAATTAAATGATGAAATTTTATATATCTATAAAATTTATTTCTTCAAATTTCTTCTAACCAAATAATTCTTTAAAAAATGATTAGCTATAAAAATATTTTTCATCAATTATAATTATTTTAATGAATAAATTATAAATTGTTTATGAATAATGATTAAGCAAAGAATTGAAAGTAAAATTATACTTTTGTTCAAAAATTCTATTAATTGAATTTTTATTTTTCTGTTTGTTACTACCAAAAAATTTAGTATAGAAAAGTTGAAATTAATTATGACGTCCATTACTATTTAATTTTATTTAAATATTATTCCATCTGTATGTCCAATCATTATAAAAAAATAATTCCATAATTTGAATTTAAACTTAAATATAAAACTTTCTCTTAAAGGGAGTAATTATAAAGATGATGAATTTTAATTTATATTTTATAATAATATTGGAGAATTTTTAAAATTTTTATAAAAATAAAAAGTTTTTATGATAAAAGTATAGTAAGCTTGAAATAAACTAAATATTTCTACAAACTAAAATAAATTTATACAAAACCTTAAAATCATTATTTCAAGAATATTTTCAAATAATTCATTATTCTATGAAAATAATATTATTGATGTAATTTAGAAGAAAGTAAACAAAACATTTAATGAAAGTTATATATTATTTATTGTTTATGTTGGAAGAGACATACAAGGGTAATCTCAACACATCAACTTCCTAATAACTGAGGTTCCAGGGTTGAAGTTTCCTTTTTATAGACAAGGTTCACTGAATTCTTGAATACCAACTTCTTCTACTGGATGTATTACAACACAGGCGTTATGTTTATAGATCCCAAGTCGTTCTATTGATTCATCATCAATATAGTCCTACGTATTATTAGCAGATATATTATCAAGAGTAGTTGCTCATCAAAGATTGGTTTTTTTATTTTATTTTATGGGGCCTTTTTGTTTCCGTTGCCCTCTCCTTTTCCTCTCTTCTTTCTTCTTTCCATTTTTTTTTTAATCAAGAATTTGAGAATGAGGTCTGCAATTTGTTGGCGAATACTTCGGAAAAGAATAGCGTGAAACGCCGGGTCTACAAACAACACACGAATGCTGAAGAATGAGAACAAACAGCTGTGGAGATACGCCCACATTGACCCTTCGACTTGTCATCTTGAATGACAATAGGGGTCTGATTCGGACACAACATTATACTCAAAAGCCACAGAGCCAATAAAAGGCCCTCAAGTAAACGCCCATGAGCTACGGGTTCCAAGAAGTTGGCTTTGCCAACACAACATTAGTTTGTTTTTTTTTTTTTAATATTCATCACTCATTTTCATATTATTCTTCTCTTTTGTTTTAATACGAATTAGTTTATTATATAAAGTAAATGGTCAGTATAAAACATGCCTATGAAATTAGGTTAATTAATAACGTAAGAGAAAAACCTTTGATCGATTTAATTTTATTTCAAATTTTAAAATCTATAAATATTTAATTTATTTTAAAAAAATCAGAATTTTTGATTTAAAAATAAAAATAATCAAGAAATAATTAAACAAATCAATCTCATTTTCAATTCAATTTAAAATTTTAAAAATCAAATAGTAATATGGATTAAAAATTTAGATTCATGCACTGAACCAAAACCAAATGAGGTTCTGGACTTGTAGAGATGAAAAGAGTTTGTAGAATTGATGGATTATGAAATTGAATTTAAGGTGCAGCAGCAAAAGTTGGAAGCAAAGGATGTAGATGAAAGACCAAGTTCCTTGTAAACTATAGTTGTATTATTAATTTATGAGAAGTATGTATTTAAGATCAATTAATTGAAGAAATAATTTAAGTAAGAATCATAAAATAGATATATTGAATTCATCCATATAGCATATTGCATAATTCAATGGCTATCTCTCTATGTCATTCACACTTTGCCCGCGGGATTCACTTGGCCGTCTATCTTCAATCCCATTGTTTCTCTTTCTGGAGAATCGTCACCAGCAGGACTTTGGTTTTTCTTATCCTTTTGAGGCTGCTGCTGCTGTTGTTTTGATGATAAAGGATAGCCATACCAGGAACAGTCTTAGTGCCATGGATGAAGTGGAGACCAAAGGGATGGTGGAAGGAGCAGGAACGACTGGTGGTTTGTTGGGTTTAAGAGTTCTGGGTTTGGGTCTTACTTTGGCCGATGCTATTGTTCTGGGCGTGGATAAACAAACTGAGCTTGTCCCGCTTCAGCTTACACCAGCCTTGCCACCTTAAAATGTTCCTGTTTCTGCTAAATGGCACTATTATTTAATAAATGTATTTCAGCATATATAATGTATGTGTACATGTATATTAATGCAAGTTCTGGAGATAATTTATTGGTTTTTGGGCATGCAGGTTCTTTGTGGTATCAACTGCTATAGCATGTACGTATGCAACAATATCCCTAATGCTATTATCTATGAGCCGGGTGCCAATAATCTTGACCCTTGACCTATTGATGGTGGCATTACTATTTAGTGCCAATAATGGGGCAACCATGGCTACAGGTGAAGGGGAATTCGCATGAGAGGTGGGACAAAATCTGCAATGTGTTTGGAAAATTCTGCCGTCAATTCGCAGGTGCTGTCGTGTTTTCTTTCGTTGGGTCCATAGTATTTATGTTGGTTGTTGTGCTCACTGCTTTTCGCCTTCATAAGAAATCCAAATGAACCCTTTTCCTTTTTGGAGTTGTGGAAGTGAAGCGAATGTTTCCCAAGCTATAAATGTAACCGTTGGATTCATTAATAAACTCAATATTTGTTAAATTTTAAATACCAACACCATATACCTCGATTTCTTATTTGTGGGATTTGGTGAAAGAGTGAGGGAATTCTTGGTAAATACAATTATCCAACAAAAAAAAAAAATAGGAAAACAGTATTGTTTTATTGTTCACTTCTTCTAGAAATCAAGGAAATTGTTGACATTCGTAAAAGAAAAACGCTGGCCAAAGGAAGGAAATTCCAATTCAATCTGATTGTAGCAATGCACAATGGAATATATTCCCCTTTATATTTTTAATAGTTCTCGCACGTGCACAAAAATACAATTTTCAAACAACATTATCAAATCAAATTATATATCCTGATTATACTAACTTGTGTATAATCCTTTCAATACATGCTATGTATATGATATCTTTTTCAAAAAATTCAAATTTTTTAAAGTAATTTTTTAATTTTCATATTTTTAAAAAATATTTTTTTATATTTTCATAATTTTTGAAAGATTTTACTATATTTTTTTTGTAAAAGAGTCATATTAAGAATCATATTAAAAATCATAATTAAAATATTTTTCAAAGTATGTATGTATACAAAGAGTATATAACTAGGATACAAGACATATAGAATAGAGATATAAGAAGTATATTAGAAGTTTACAAAAAGTTTACAAAATGATATTTTTTACTACTTAAAATATTAAAGATACATGTATTTATAATATATTTTATGAAACATAAGATTTGATATATAAGATTTACTATAAGTATACAATAGATATACAATAAAAAAGTTTACAAAATTATATTTTTTACGAGTTTAAAAAATTAAAGATATAGGTATTTACAGTATATTTTACGAAAAATAAATTCTAATATGTAAAGTTTACTATAAGTATACAATTTGTATATAAGAACTATATAACAAAAATATAAAAACTTTACAAGAAGAATATAACAATCACATCAATTACTTACAGTCTAACCATTTATCATAATACTTCTGGTAAAGAAACAAAAACAAACTTCCTCATAAGCTGAAATATGTTATAGACAAATGTATCACTTTTAATATCTCTAAATACATATATTATACATGATGAAAAATATATTTCAACTTTATATTGAAAATTAACAGTGTATCATGAAAGATGAACTGCAAGTCCATATGTTGTACATGATGAAAAACATACTTCAACTTTATATTGAAAATTAGCAGCGTAACATGAAAGATGAAAAAATAAAAATTTTCTATAGATATTTTTCTTAATAAAAGTAAACAATTATCATATCTTAATAAAAGCGTAAATACAATACAATTCTAATTTAAAATGAAAAAGAAAAAAAAATGTTTACCATTTGAGTAAAGTTTTGTCAAAAATCTAAGTAATTCTAAATTTTATTTCTACAGATCCTACAATCTTTACCTCGATTTCTCTACTTCTATAATCTCTTGTCTCGTGTCCTCTCTTTTCTTCACTTTATTCTCTTTAATTTGAGAAACAAGAGAGAGAAGCAAAATATTTTTTAAAAAAATTAAACACAGTTTTAATTAGATAAAAAATTGTATTTTTCATTTTAAAAAATAATTATTATAATTATCCTAAAAATTTAAATAAAAATAAAAAATAATACATTGTTAAACAAATATAATATGTAAGAAAGATCAAATGATGCGATTGTAAAAGTAAAAGAAATACCATATGAATATATATTTTTCCATCATTCTCAAATACTTAATTTATCTCTTCAATTATTTTAACTTTCTAATTTCTTCAAATTTTTTATTGTATTTTTTTCTTTACTTTCACAAAGAAGAATTTATGAGGAGAAAGAAAATATATCAAAGAAGAAGAAGATATGGATTACAAAAAAAGAAAAAGAAAGAGAAAAGTTAGATGAAAGATGAAGAAAGAAAGAAAACATGAGAGGAGAATGAAAGAAAAAAAAAGGTTAAAATAAAAAAGATGAGAACAAAAAGAATATAAGAAATTAAAGAAAAAATTATGAAAGGTGGCTATTTAAAATAAAAACTCAACATATTTTAATTTTTAAAAAATTAGATAGATTTTCAAAAAAAATTTGATGTTGAAAAATTCAAAATAAAAACTTTTATATTTTTATAAATATCCCATTTATAAAAGGTGTAATTAAGTTATTAGATTCAGAATTGCTGCATAAGTCAAGAAGCTCTTGCCATTCCAAGCCAGAAAGAAAGAAAGACTTGCCCATTGAAAATTCAAGGTTTTAAGGGTCTACCATTTATCAGAAAAGTCAGATACCTTTGACTGGTCCATTGACGTAACATCAATCAACTCCCATGGATTCAAACCTGATTTATTTACCCAAAATGACTGTAATTTTCATGATATTTTGTATAGATTTTTATTCAATTTGAATCGTTTAACACAAATATTTGAGATAATTTCAGGTTGAGGAATATGGGCATCATAAAGAAAGCTGCAGTGGTTGGAAAGGACGATGTTGTTGTTGTTTGCCTTTAGGAATCATTATTCAAGTCCTTTTCTTCTCATCTGTTTTCGGTGAATCATTAATTGAGTTCCTTCTTGGCCTACATTCCATTTCAACGAAATATACTTTTCGGATCCAACTTTCATTCATTTTCCTCGTCATCTAACCCAGGAGGTGTACTTATTAAAAGAACTGTTAAAATTAAAATAAAATAAATAATATCAAAATGATTGAAAGCAGTAGTTCTTATGAATAAACGTGTCAGAGTTCTTGCAATTATCAATGAATTCCTCGTATTTATATTATTCCATCACAAATCACAAGGTTCAGCAAATCTTTTTTTAATTAATCACAATTAGTATCTTAATCTTTTGGGTATGGTTTATTCGTTATACAGTCAAAAAGATGCTGACAACATAGACAAAGCGTCATTCATATACTAATAATAATAAAAAGTAGCAAGTGTGAGATAAGAAATTAAGAAGAAATATTGGGTATTGGAGAATGAAACAAATAATTGAGAAGGGACCATCGGAACCATATCCCCTGCTACATACAAAAGGACGTCAACATCTCATTTGGAAGACCGGAGTCATCGGCAACTTGTCATAGCTGGTGACAGATAGGTACATATTTCAGCTTTTGACGATTCCCTTCTACGAATCTCTAAAGAACACGATTCATGAAAAGACGAAACTTCCATATTACCTACCGACTCTATATATACTGCTATGTATGCACTCACATGTTGACTTTGAAGAGTTGACTTTTATATTTGTATAATATGCGTCGGGAAGTATCTTTCGACTAGGGCAGCCTTGTATACATATCAAGGCGTGCATCAGCAATAAAGAAGAGTGTCCAGAAGGATCACGGAGAGGTTGGGGGAGTATTGTCGCAGGAGCGGTGGCACCTGCATGCGGCTTCCGTGCGACATGTGCCATCATCCTGCGATAATACACCCCTTCTACTTCTCTTTCTGTTCAAGTTTGTAATTGGAGTTGGCCTGATTAATGTAAGTACTTTCTACGATCTTGTATTTTACATATATACACACACACACACACGTGTATGTGTATATATATATATATATATATATATCAGATGTGTTGCTTTGGCAGATGTTCATCTTCTGGTCTCCTTCCTTTATAATCTGCTTGGTGGGTGGTTTAAGTTAAAATGTCTGTTGTTGATTTCTTTATCTGATGGTGGAACATGATCGTACATTGATAAAACAATGTATCAATATATATTAAATTTGTAAAACTATGTTAATTTGTGTCAAGCAAGTAGCCGGAGTGATGGGGGTTGGAAAGGAGAGGAAATCCAGGTTTGGCTCAGAGGTGGTTTTCCTTGGGGCTTGATGGCTTTGGTGGCAGCTGATGGTCTTGTTGGGGAGGTGAAGTTTGTGGAGAGAGGGTAGAGGACTGCTCTTTGCATTATGGTTTCGTTAGAAGGTAGTTTGTTGTTAGAGGGTGATATTCTACATCCCCATCACCTCCTAAATTATGATCCTCAAATCAAATCTCCTGACTCAAAACTTGAAACGGTTCCTTCTTGATTTTTCTAATCTTTTCAAAGATAAGATAAGCCAAAATAGTTTAATGACTAATTAGAGCAATAATTGATGATTAATTTATGCAGCTCGACATGGATCCTCCGTTGACAACAATAGTTAGATATCAAGGAAGCGATGTGATTAATGTGATCATATAATAAAGTATTGTAAGCCAGACAGCTGCTTCATCTTTTTTAAGCTTTTTTTTCTAATATGACACATGTTTAGCGCTTAAGGTTGCAATTTAGTTAATTAAGCACCTCAATCCTATTATATCATAACAGATTGCCGCCCTAATCGCCTATTCCCATACATTAATTAATTCCGATGCTTATTATAAATTATCAGATTATTATATATATACATTATTTATCACTATTCAGTAGAAGCTACAATTTAATGTATTTCCTCTTGAAGATGGGAACCATACTAAAATAGAAATCCAAATTTGGTTAGATCCCGTCAATAGATACAAAACGATTTGAGCATGTTTGAGATTCAGACAACCTAGTATTAGTTCCAACAGTTCGAACGGCAGTGCCTTGCAAGCAAAGTCATTGGGGAAATATTTATGGGCTTGGAAGATAATGAACCAAAATGTTGATCCATACAAACCAAAACAAAATCATGTCAACTTTCTTTCTTTCTTTCTTTCTTTTTGCTCTTTTGCTAACATTTGTCAATGTTCATCCACCTCAAACATCAGTCCCATTAAGGGCTAATTCGATGAATGGAGTGACTTTTCATAACAAACACTATATAAAGATAAAATCTATTTCAGTCACCTAATCTTTTAAGGATGCCCCCTGTCCTATCATCATCATAGAGTGGACAAGTAACGTAAGCGTGGTGATTGCTTATCCTTTTACAAAATTCATTTCATCCATGCCACTGCATGTTGACAGAGAGTCCCATATAGTTCACGGCACTCTCTTTTCTCCTCCTCCAAGAAACGTAGATGAGGCGATTGTAGCCTTCTGTACTTCAGAAATAAACTAACCTAAAGAAGATCGTGTAAATTACCTTTTTGCTTGTTTGTTGCTACTTGCATTGCCTGGGTCTGAAATGTTCACGGGATAACAGACTGCTTATCAAAGTCTCGAGCCTTTTTGCTCCAGGGCCAGGTCTGATGATTGTGCTGTTGCCGATAACGGAGCACGGATCGGTTCCATTTTCCCCGCTTCCAATACACCAACCACCAGGCGTAAACATGCCTGGACCCCGAGATAAGAACTCAGAGTCAATTTTGTCAAGTAACGGATCACCACGAGGGAATTTCCTTGCAAAAGGGGCGTTACTGTTGATCAAGTTTTGCATGTCACCAAGGTTAAGGACATGCGGATGCTGCTTCGGAGGGTTATCCCATGATATGTAATGAAGGTCGCTATTTACAGTGGTGTTGCGAAAATCTTGGGCATTGCAAATGACAGTGTGGAAGTAACCTTCTGGGGAAGATATAAAATTAGCATAATACATGAGTACCACACGTGGCAAATTGTCCCATCCCCATATGGTGTAATCGATGAAGGATCGAGAAAGTACCATCCAAGCAGAACCTGTCACATTGATTGAAAAAAAGAGTTATTTCATTTAATCGCCCAAAAAAACCATTTCATGACCTATTATGGCATGCAGGAAAAAATGATAATATGCCTTGAACAGTAATGACCAGTTACTTTACAAGTGAGACCATGATGTATGAAAACAAAACCATACTACTTCTATCGCATCAAATTCAGGGCCATCTCCAAAAGCATGTTCTCCACATTTCCCCAACTCTATGGAACGTGGAGACTGAAATTCTCATACATCAATATCACTCTTTAATAAATTTAAACATCATTTGGTTGGCGCCCCAAGGCCATCATAACATTCTTATCAAGTGATGGTATACAATCTTACCTTAGAATTATCAATTATGATAAACAGATCTACTGTTAGGAACATTACAGCCATCCTCAATAAGCAACTTAAAAAGTAACAGAAGCCTTTCTCTAGACAGCACTGTTCTATCTCAATTATCCATTTGTAGTTCACAAATAAGCATCTGTATCAATAATATGCCAAGGAATCAATATTTTAAACAATGATATTAGCACCAGGCCATCCAAATTTTACTTCTTTCGAGTTTAACCAAGACAGTTTGCTAACATAAATTGAAGACCATTACCACATTCTTGATGCCTGGTCGCTCTTTTTAACCAGAGCAAAAGGGGGAAAAAATAGGAAAAAAATGAAAAAATTGAAAAAGTCACAAGGATCTCTAACAGCACTTGAGGGCTCAACTTACTTCCCGAAACACTATACAAATGGTAGGTAGACATTTCATGAGCTCATTTAGTTTACTGAGTAATACATAATTAATGAAATACAAGTTACCAAGATATTGCACCACACTAAACCTCCAGATATCGTAAATTCAAGAGCAGTGAACAAAGAAAACTAAAGTGAAAACGCTAAATACATTAATGAAATAGGCAACTTTAATCTAAGATATGGAGGAGTTTATCAGAACAACTAAATTCCAACGGTGAAATTGACATTCAAGAAGCCTTAACAATCACTTTTTCAAGTGATAAACTTGAAGAAACAATAGCCTTGAACTCAATTCTCCTGTTTTGCTTGCTTAAATTTGGCATTTAGGTAGCAACAGTTTTTAATTACAACAGTTCTTTTAATCTTCTTTTCCTCCATTTGCACCACTAAGAAACAAACAAAAGCATTTCTCAATCAAGCAAAAAGAAACATACATCCTGGGCCATCACATAGCATTTTATTCTTATTCAAATGATCTTGGTACCAAAAAAAGTAATGATGAAATCCAATCATCAATAGGAAGAGTGAGCAATCAAGCATAATTTTTCAAGTTCACACCTGTAAAAAGTTTAAAAGCTGTTGGCACGCTCCTCCTCTGTGTCACCCAAAAAACATCAGCTTTCTTTGTCATATACAACCCAGGATCTATAATGATCGGCTTCGCTCTTTGAAACCTGCAAAAACAGTGACATCCAAATAACTTTCGAATCTTTAAAACAAAACGCAATGCCGATCGAAAAGATTATTGACAGCATCAAATTTTCAACTCACTCTTTCCAGCCAATGTTGCTTGTGTGATCAATGAAATTAAGATCTCTCGGCAGATAAGAAAATGTGTGCAATAGATCTATCAAAACCATAACAAGGAAAAACAAATCTATCAAAGGAAAAAGGCACAAAACTTTGATCGAAACAAAGAAAAAAAATGAAAATTAAGAAAAACTAACCATCCTGTGTAACTAGTGGGTAATCAGAAGCACTTAAATTGATAAACCAATCCCAATCAGAACCATCTCTTAACAAAATAGCAGCAGCGTGTAAGGTATTAGCCACCATAGTGGGACCACGATAAGTAACAAGATTAGCCTTACGAATCATCTTAACATTACCAAACTTTACAAAGACAGGATGATTGTCCACGTAATTACTCAGATCCAAACGCTCATCACCGGAAGATTCTCTATCCAAATGAATAACATATCGATTATTAGGGTGATAAAGCGCTTGTAATGTCCGTTTGAGCATGTTCCCATCTCCGGCAGAGCCTGAAATCAGGTAAGCGAAACGCGGAGGAGGCGGGAGAGTGTTGGTGGGAATTGGGCGAAGTTTGGCTTCGACAAATCGGGAAGAGAAAGAAGAGAGAGAGCGGTATAATGGGAGTAAAGGAGTGGTGTCGGAAGAAGAAAGAGTGGTTAGAAAGAGAAGGAAAAGAGAAACTAAGGAGCCAATTGCTAAGGGGAAGATCCATTTGCGCTCGGTGGATTGATGATTGTGGCGAACGTGCACATAGTAGCTTTTTATTCGCTTCATTTGGTAGCGTTAATGGAGAAACGGATTCGGGTTTGGGTTAATTGCAGGCATACGGTTGTTTTAAAAACGGGTTGGTGGGTATTGTTGAAGAAGAAACTAACTACGAGCTTAGCTTCGCCTGAACACAAGGAGAACTTTTGAAAGCATTTTGATGTTTTTCTTTTTCCAGTGCTATTGTATGGGAGAAAATCAAGGATTTTTATTATTTCATAAAAAAATATCAACCATTCGATTTAAAAATAGATGATTAAGAAATCATCATATTTGGATAATTAGTTATTTATACGACTAAACTCTTTCCAAATAGGATATTATTTAATATTTAATTATATTTGAATTATTGAAAATAATAGATAATTATGAATAAAATGCTTGAATGTTTTGTAATATTTATGTAACAAGTGTCGAATGTGAAACAGTTGCATGTCTGGTTAGAAAGTAATAGCAAAGTGTTCTGATTGAATGCAAGACTGACTAGTTTGGTTTTGATTTTCATTTTATTTATTAAATATATGTATATGAGTTTTAGGTCTGCAGAAAAAGTCAAACGTCAATATTTGTATTGAACAGGTCGCAACGTCTTTGTAAATTAAGAAAAATAAAAAGAAAATCCGCCAATCGTACCAATTTATATTTTTTAATTAAAAATCTTTGAATTTAAGAGTCAATTTGAATATTAAATAATAATAATAATAATATATACATTAAAAAGAATCAAAAGACCAGCATTAATGTGACGTTGAAGCTGAAGCTATCTCTCTATTCCTTTCTTGCGAATCCAGAAGCCACTACCATGCATTTACATACATATATATGAATATAATTCAATTAAATAATATTAATAATATAATAATTTATATCAATTATTATTATTTATATATTATCAATTAATAATAAATTATATATTAATTTATACCAAATTAATATATTTTGATATTTAATAAAAATTAATATACACTATTATATTATTAATAAATTTATAATTATTATCAATTTAATTCATATAATCATATATACATATATATACATGCATTAAAGTCAAAATAAATGCCACCATTGAATTGCTTTCTTTTTCATTTATTTAGCATTAAATACTTCACATTACATATATTAAATGTGCATTTTACACTTTATTCATTAAATGATTTTTATAATTCAAGTACGCAAATAAATACAATTTTTTTGAGGTTTCATATTTCAAAAAATTCTTTAATTTAAATTATCATGCTATTACTATGATCTAGTGTTTATAAAATTTAATGATTATTATATAAAATTAAAATATGAAAGTTTTGGTTTTTTTAGATTAACTAAACTTCTATGCATTACACTTTAGTATAATTTATTTCATTCATTATTTATTATAATTTTATATTTTATTTTTAAAATTTTTTTTATCATGATAACATTTTTTATAATTTTGAATTAATATTTATCATTTAAGCATTATATAATTCTAGAAAATTTTATATAATATCCTTATTCATGTTTATTATCACTTAAAAATATTTTTCTGTAACTTTAACAAATATTTTATATTTTTAAAAAATCACAAATCATATTTTTATTTATGTAATTTCATTATCAAAATTAGTTATTATAAATAAAAACTATCATTATTAGATAATTAAAATCTAATAAAATTAATTTTTCTAAATTATCTATTACAAATTTAATATAATTAATATTTTTATAAATTTAATAATTTAGATAATTATATTATTTAAATCCTAAATAATCATAAGATTTTTATTGAACAAGTTATATCATATGTTAACAATGTATAATATTTTAAAAATAATTATAAGTAATATTTTTATTCATATAATTTTAGAGTAAAAATTGATCATTATAAATTAAAACTATTACTATTATATTATTAAAATAAAACAAAATTAGTTTTAGGAAATTTCGATTATTTAATAAACTTTTATTTTTTAAAACTAATCATCTCTAATAAAAATAATTCATATTTATATTTAGTTTTGAATAGACTACTTAAATAAAAATTAGCTATTATATATCAAAATTATTACTATTTAATAATTAAAATAAATTAAAATTAGTTTTACTTATTCATTTTCTTTCTTACAATATTTATTTAAAAGTTGACAGATGTGTGCTTAATCAATCTATTTCACTTGACTTTTATAGTATGAGTTTCAAAATATTATGCTATATATTAATAATATGAAATATTTTGTAACTTTAATAAATATCCTATAAATATAAAAAAATAATTATTAATTAATAAATACAAATAAAATCAGTAGCATTTATTTTTGAATAAAATTTGTTTAGATAAAAATTTATTTAATATAATATAAAATAATTAGCAATTAATAAATATAAATAAATTTAATTATTTTTGAATAAAATTTATTTAGATAAAAATAAGATAATATAATATAAAATATAAAATAATTAGTAGCTAATAAATTAAATATCTTATAAAATAAAAAATTTATAGAAAAAGGTAAAACTGTCTTTTTTTTCTCCATCCTCTTTTAATATACTATGATGGTAAAATTATTATTTGTACTTATTTTCATTCTCTTTTAAAATATTAATTAAAAAATTAAGCGAGGTATACTCAATGAATTTACTTCGCTTGACTTTTATGGTATGAATTAAAAAAAATTAAATCTTAAACTAATAATATAAAATATTGTATAACTTTAATAAATATCTTTGAATAATATAATATGAAATATAAAATAATTAATATCTAACTAATTAAATCTTTGAAAAAATAATAAAATTTTGGGAGGAAGGGTAAAACTATCTTTTTCAATAGCTCCTTTTTCTCTTTTAATATATTATGATATAAAATAATACATTAATTATAATTAATAAATTTATTTTATGCATTAATTTTCATTAAAAAATTTTATTTTATTATTTATATTTGTTAGATTAATTTTTATATTTAATTTTGATAAATTTTAAAAAGTAATATTAATTTTTACTTAAATTTTAAAAAATAGTATTTATTTTTGAATTAAAATTGAAGGAGAATGAAGGGGAGGGTAGACTTGTATTTTTACATCCCCTCTTTCCCTCTTTTAATATAGTATGATAAGTAATATAATAAAATATAAAATATAAAATAATTCATTGGTAATAAATTAAATTTTTTAGAAAATAATAAACTTTAAAAAGTATAAAATTATCTTTTTCTTTATCCCTCATCCTCTTTTAATAATAAAATCATCATTTTTACTTATTATCATTTTCTCTTAAAATATTAGTTAACAAAATTAAGAAATGTATACTAAATGAATCTACTTCATTTAGTTTTTATAGTATGAATTTAAAAAAATTAAATTTTAAGTTAACAACGTGAGATATTATATAACTTTAATAAATATTTCATATTTTTAAAAAAAATCATAAATAATATTTTTATTTACATAATTTTATTGTAAAAATTAATTGTTATAAATTAAAATTATTATTATTAGATAATTAAAATAAAAAATTAATTTTTATAAATTATCTATTATAAATTTAATATAATTAATATTTTCTAAACTTTAATAATTTAAATAATCAAATTATTTAAATCTTAAATAATTATAAGATTCTGATTAAAAAGTTAAATCATATGTTAATAATATATAATATTGTGTAACTTTAATAAATATCTTATATTTTTAAAAATAATTATAAGTATTATTTTTCTTCACATAATTTTATTATAGAATTCAATTTTACAAATTAAAATAAAATAAAATTAATGTTAGCAAATTCATATTATTTAATAAACTTTTATTTTCTTAAAACTAATTATTTATAATAAAAATAATTAATTTTAATAAATTTTAATTTTAAAAAATTTGGAGAAATGATAAAACTTATCATTTTACTTGTTCTTATTCACTCTTATAATATTAATTAAAAATTAAAAAAAATGCGCTCAATCAATATACTTCGTTTAGTTTTTATAACATGAGTTTGAAAATGTTAATCTATATTTTAATAATGTGGGATATTTTCTAACTTTAATAAATATCTCTTAAATATAAAATAATTATTAATTAACAAATACAAATCAAATTGGTAGTATTTATCTTTCAATAAAATTTATCTAGGTAAAAAATTCTATAATATAATGTAAATTATAAAACAATAAGTAATTAATAAATATAAATAAAATTATTAGCATTTATCTTTAAATAAACATTTTTTAGATAAAAATTAGATAATATAATATAAAATAATTAATAAATATAAATAAAATTAGCAATATTTGTCTTTAAATAAAATTTATTTAGATAAAAATAAGATAATATAATGTAAAATATAAAAAATTAGTAGCTAACAAATTAAATTTTTTAGAAAATAATAAAATTTAGGAAGAATGGTAAAAATAATTGTCACATCTACACCCGATGTAACATGCTCGTGTGGCTTAATTAATAACTTTTTCAATAAGGAAATTATCAATTACACTACAATGGATGCATAAAAATTTTCGTAATATAATGTCTATTTTATTATCATTATGATTCTACTTAAATATTTCATTCACTTGTATTCTCGTATTTTATTGCATTACATAATTTGCAAAAATATCATGTATACATCATATAATGGTTGTAAGTCTTTCATGGTTGTCATCACATATTATATTCATATCGTATTAGTAAAACATAGTGATAACATAATCATATATGCTACATAACGAGAAAAACATCTCAGGGTATAATACATAAGTCCAAACTATCTTCAAGATAAGATTTCGTGAAAATCCCAACCTTTGCCAACCATCGATCAGCTAATCCTGACGTCCCTCGAATGGTCTAGATCCTGCATTCATTAAATGATAAACGCTGAGTATATAACTCATTGGTGCTATAAAAATGTGTGTATAACATGATTGTAAATAATTGATAACATTCGAGCAGCAAAACCATGAGTAACGGTCTTTAGATAATATATCGAAATCATACATTATCATTTAACATGATACTATTTCCCATAAAAATACTTTGTATTGATAACATAGAAATAAATACGATATGAGGCTCTTTGTAACTTTTCCTATATCAAACATCATATATGAACATTATTGAATACATATATGTATGTGATATGTATATGTACATCATCATTAATCTCTATGAATTCATCATGTATGAATGATAAGATGTATCTATCA
>CANYBF010244894.1:0-11945 GCA_948192965.1 Dalechampia spathulata | reverse complement strand
CGACTCCACGTTATTTTCTCGACGCGATCTGTCTAGTTCCTGTAGTAACTCAGGGGTCAATACTCTCGAGAGCAAGCACCACGGCATCTCACGCCGAACAGCGTGCAGCGCTCCCACGTCCGGGATGCGCTACTCTCACACATAGGGTCTACAGCTGAAGCATCTACCTGATCAACTCGAGGTGCCCTCTCACTGGGTTCCTCCTGTCTCTTCTATCTCGGCTGCCTCCCCATTCCTTCTCTTATATCTGATGTACTCTCTTAGGGATTAAAGTTACCCCCACCTTCCTCACTAACAATTATGGCTTAGTCTATCATTAAACCTAATTTATGACATAAACATAGATCGTAACGGTCAATAGTGGTAAGGACTCGTAAACTCCTCGTATGTAGCTTATTAATCATATGCAGTAGTCCTAACAAGCAGAAAAATCACACATTGAGCTAAACCATATCTCTACAAGCTAAACCATAGCTCTGATACCATTATAACATGTCACACCTAGACCATACCTGGAGTAACATGCTCCCATAGCATGAAAACCAATCTCCCATAAGGAAACCGTCACTCAGACTACAAGGGATACTATCCTACCTTATACCCTATATTAAAAATCGTATGGATACACACTCTTGTAATAGGTGGCATAAAGGAATTTGCAGCATTGTGTTCATTAATTAGCATGTTTACATAACCTGGATATCTTTCATACATACATACAAGGAATTAGTTCATGTCATCATAGTGTGAAAACATTCGATGTATATAGACATCATTTAACCAGTTCTTACATTGTTTAATATACATTTACATAACTATTCCCTTAAAGGATTACACCATACAAATAAAAGAATAACTACTACTACTGCCACTATAATCAATAAAGAGCTACATCAATAAAAAAGATAGGAGTATACCCCTATAGTCTAGTACCACTTTAAGAATGGAATTTCTCTGCTGACATCGAAGATCACTTTTGTGGTGGCTCTCCTGAAGATTCAGTACCTACATTCCTCAAATGATAAACGCTGAGTATAAAACTCAATGGTACTAGAAAACACATAACTAGCACTAACCGGTAGCCATGCTACTTATAACGTAAGCCTATAGTTTCGTCTCTATCAATCATAACCTTCATCTTCAAGCTCTCACACCTTCTAGGCAATAAAGAACTCTAACTCTGTTATTTTTAAGGGTTTAAGAAAGATAAAAGTGAAAGAAAAGTAAGGAAATCTTTGTGTTTATCCATTCAAAAAGTCAAACTTAAGTCGCGTACGGTTGTACCAAATTTAGTACGCCCGTACCAAATGATATCTATTGATACCCTATTTTCTTGCAAGTAATAGTACGCTTGTACCCCTATTGGTATGCCCATTCCGCTCCAATCTTTGTGACAAGCTAAATTTCATGCGAGCGCTGGTATGACCGTGCAGGTTAGTGGTACACCTATACAGTCTCCAAGAACCTAATGCCACTCAACTTACATGCCTTTTATGCTTATACGGTAACCCGTACACCAGTAGCACTGCCAACCTACAAGCCATAAACCATTCTAAACTCGCTCTCAAGGAACCTAAACCAAAACCAACTCACGAAACACTTCCAAAACATCTATAACATCAATCTAAACATGGTGTTTGCCTCATAACTAAATAAGGCAGCAACATCCAAACACAACCATCATACATCGTACACATTCAACACAATCTAAAAATGCAACCACATTCCATAATTATCAATCAAATATGCATACATATGTACATATACATATACCATACCCGTCTTAATTCTATCATTCAACTATCATTTCACATGCAACATGCAACAGGTGTACTAATGTGGATTTGACATTAGTCATTAAAATTTTGGAAAATTTCACCTTAAGTCCTTAAACTTTAAATTTTACCACTTAGATACTTCCATAAACCTTAAATCATTATAAATAAATACCTTAACTCATATTATTTGCAATTTAGTCCTTAAATTCTCACTTCCTAAAATTACCTTTACATATTTTCCATATTACCAACTTTACCCTTAAATAATTCCAATAATTCAATTTACGTCTTATTTAATATCCTTAACTCTATTTTAATCCAAAATACCTTCATATAGCATAATGAAGTCCATTTTTTCTTCAATCATGATTCCATTACTTAAATCATCTAAAACACTTTACGCGATTGAAAATCATGTACTTCCCAAGGAGGTCTCCCATCCTCCTTTATTAAGCACATTTAACTTTAGTTCATTTAATTTGTATATTAAACTTAGTTTCTATCCTGAATATTATTTTATCCTACCATACTACTCGACCCAAGTACATTGATGTGTGCTATCACATATTGTGTTTTAAGAACTTTTAGGTTGTGTTTGTGCATTGATTTCATTACATGTTTACTTTTGATTATTGTTTTTTTAGTAGAATTTAATGTGTGCGTTAAGTGTGTAGCTTTAGGAAGGCAAATAAGAAGAAACCATAAGTTTTACGCATAGAGGAGCAACTCTACGATCGTGGACCTCAACTCCACGATCGTGAAAGAGGTGCCAAGATGGAAGGAACCTACTGGAAAATTCCACGATCGTGGACCTTAACTCCATGATTGTGGAGTCAAGGCCGAGTTCAAGAGGAAAGCTATTGGAAAGTCCATTATCATGGACTCCAACTCCATGATCATGGAACCTGAAATTATTAGGTTAAATGGAAGATGACTTGATAGAAGATAAGCTGGAGAAAATGGATTCCATATGAAGAACCCAAAACCTACTGGAATTTTCCATGAACGTGGACCTTAACTCCATGATCGTGGAGTCAAGGCCGAGTTCAAGAGGAAAGCTATAGGAAAGTCCATGATCATGGACTCCAACTCCATGATCATGGACTCCAACGCCATGATCATGGACATGAAATTATTAGGTTAAATGGAAGATGACTTGATAGAAGATAAGCTGGAGAAAATGGATTCCATATGAAGAAAGAAAACAAAAATCTTAAAGGGCATTAATGGGTAATGGAGTCCACATCATAGAGGAATGATGGGCAAGGAAATGGACAAATCCAAGAGGGGGCAAGGGTGACCTCCATTTAAGAATTTAAGGAGAAGACCATTCACCAGCAAGGGAAAGGGAGAAACAAGGAGAAATTAGGGTTCCAATAGTTAACTGTGTAGTTTTTCTCTGTGTCTTTCATTTATTCTTATATTCTTTCTTAGCCATGAGTGGCTAAGCATTCTTGTAAGGTTTGATTTCTAAAATCCCTTTTTGGGATGACTGATTGTGCTTGTTTGAATATTACTATGAATGTTTAAATTTAAAGATTGGTTTTAGAAACAAAATATCTACTTTACAATTTCAATGAGAGTTGGATTGTAGAATTCTTGTTCATTGGGAGATGTTCAATTCTAAAGGTTAGTTTTCTCAATGATTTCTTATGCTCTGTGATCACAACGAGAGTTGGATTATGGAATGCTTATTCATTCTGGTTAGGTAGACATGTATGAGAGATCTACATGTTCTTAATTCTTGTATGATTGATTATTAGCTTTCCTAATCAGAGGACCATGAAAGTGACTAAGTGAATCTGAGATTAGTAAGAAGTTTAGTTGGTTTCACCTTGAGAGAGGGTTATCAATGCTGGAGGATATCTTGGGTAGTAATAAGCATATAATGGTTATCTGAATTTGGTGATGATGATCTCAAATCCTATATTTCTTACCATTGTTTCACCTTTTTATCTCTAAGTTCATTTTACTTCTTTACTTACTTACAATTGCAATCAGTTACTTCCAAACACCAAACCATTATTGTTTCTTAAACAAACAAGAAATCCGAGTAAAGATGGATGAACAATAAATCCTCAAGGGATCGATATCTTACTATAATAACCTATATGCTTACAGTGAAGTAATGATTAAAACTACTATCGTTTCATACCATTTCAGGAGTGATCAAGTTTTTGGAGCTGTTACCGAGGATTTACGTGTTTAACATCGCTACTAAGAGAGTAAAGTTTGGTTTAAGCATTTTTATAGTTTTAATTTTTATTTGTTTAAGTTATGTAGGTGTATGAGCAGAAGAACCAAGAACTCATAAACACCCTTGTTACAAATTTGTGAAGATTCGAGAAGACTCGAGAGAGAGAACCAAAGAATTACTTAAGAAAGGATTGTGCAGGAAAATCCAGCAAAGATGGCAGAAGAACAGAGAACCTTGATGGATGTGGTCACACCTAGTTTCTATGCTAACCAATAAAGCATAATGAGACCAGCTGTGGCAGCCAACAATTTTGAGATTAAGTCATCTCTAATGTAAATGTTGTAGTCTTCAGTACAATTTTTTGATTTACAAAATGAGGATGCTAATGCTCATATATTGAATTTTCTAGAGATTTATGACACTTTCAGGTATAATGGAGTTACAGAGGATGTTATAAGATTGAGGTTATTTCCATTTACATTGAGGGATAAAGCAAATATTTGGCTAAACTCATTGACTCCAAGGTCAATTACAACTTGGGACCAACTCATTCAAGCATTTCTTGCCAAATACTTTCCCTTGGTAAAGACTGCAAAGATCATCCAGGAGATTACTAACTTTTAGCAGATGGATGGCGAGTCTCTATATGAGACATGGGAAAGATTTATAGAGCTAAAAAGGAAGTGTCCTCATCATAATTTTCCAAGAGAGTTGTTGCTTTAGACATTTTACAATGGAGTAAATACAACCACTAGAGGGATCATTGATGCAGCAGCTGGAGGGTCCCTGATGAAGAAGACCATAAAAGCAGCATATGAACTGCTGGAAGAAATGGCAGCTACAAATGCACTTTAGGCATCAGATAGGTCAAAGACAGTAATTAAAGAACACAAATGTGTTTTATCACTTGATGTTGTTAGTGTTTTGTAGGCTGAAGTTGCAAATTTGATAAAATAAATCAGCAAATTATCAAAGGTGTCCAGTTCATGTGAGCTGTGTGGACAAGCATGACATGTTGTGAATGAATGCAACGCATGTGAGACCATGGAGCAGGTCAATTTTGTAGGCAATATGCCATAATCCATGGGAAGACAAGGTAACAATCCTTACTCCAATACATATAATCTGGGATGGCGAAACCATCCAAATTTCTCTTGGAGTAACAATGCAAGAAATGTGCAAAAGGCACAACAACCAGCACCTCCCTAGAATAATTTTGAGTTAAAGATGGAGAAATTCATGGAGCTGCTGGGAACCAAACTAACAAACTAGGAGGAATCATAAAAGCGAATGGAAGTCAAGTTCAATCAAATCACAAAAAACCATTCCTCCTTTATCCATAACTTAGAGGTGAAATTCGGGTAGCTGGCAATAGTAATTGTGTAAAGGAACCTTGGAGGACTTCCAAGTAATATAGAGTCAAACCCTAAAGAGCAAGTAAAGGCAATCCAACTAAGAAGTGGTAAGGAATTGGTTAGTAAGGGTAAGGAACCTGTTATTGTTGAGGATGAATGCAGGAAAGAAGAACAGAGACAGAGTAGCTGTGAAGCTAGACCTTCACAAACACAGTAGGAGGCTGATGGAAGACACTGCCATGATCGTGGCAGGCAACTCCACGATCGTGGAGTTGGATCCAAGTAGAAGATGAAGGAAGATCAGCCAGGGCCAGGTAAGTACATGCCCTCAATTCAAGTTCTGCTGAGACTAGTGCAATCAAAAGAAAATGAAAAATTTGTTGCTTTTATGGAGAAATTAAAAAAATTGAGAATTAATGTGATGTTTACAGAAATGATTCAGGATATACCTAAATATACTAAATTTTTGAAGGAAATCTTAGCACATAAATGTACAAATGATGACACATAACCAATTTCATTGATTGGAAATTGTAGTTCTATTATTTCAAGTAGAATCCTTTCAAAACTACAAGATCCAGGAAATTTCACTATTCCATGTAAAGTAGGGAATTTTGTGTTTAACAAGTGTTTGTGTGATTTTGGCGCAAGTATCAACTTGATGCCATATGCTATTGTTTAGAAGCTAGGTTTGGGAGAAATCAAGTCTACTTCAATGGTAATTCAACTTGCAGATTAATCGGTAAAGAAACCATTTGGTATCATTGAAGATATGTTAGTAAAAGTGGACAAGTTCATCATTTTGGTAGATTCTGTAGTGCTAGACTACAATGAAGATGTAGATTGCCCCTTGATTTTAAGGAGACCTTTCTTAAATATGGGGAGATCCTTAGTCGATGTCTGATCACATGTTTTTATGTTGCTTTTTCATAATCATTTCATATGTGTTTTAAGTGTTTTGTTTTAGTTTTTTTTAAGTTTTAGTAAGTATTTTGTATGATTTCATTATTTTACTAATTTTGTTGGTGAGAAGTTTCAAAATATTGTTTTGAGGACAATCTGAGAGAATTTGCAGGAAAAATAGGCAGAAATTAGCTAAGTAAGAAAGAATAGTGTGCAAAGCAAGATGCACGACTCGTGAAGCATGTCACGAGTCGTTACAGAAGAAGTCCCTAAAAGAAGAATACATTGCTCGACTCAAGAAAATCAGTACTAGTCGTTACAGAGGAGAGAAAGAGAAAACAAAGGCAAAAGATGAAGTGCACGACTCGTAACAAAGAGCACGAGTCGTTACATAAAGATCTGAAGAAGAAGTGAAGGAAGCGCTTGACCCGTGATGTCAAGTACGAGTCATGACAGAAGGATTTATCAAAGGAAATCACTCGTACCAGAAGGGGCATGACTCGTGAAACAGAAATGGCACTCACACAAGCAAGCATACGAGTCGTGACATTCATACCGTTTGGGAAGAGATATGATTCTTATTCAACGGATCTACCAATCAACGGATCTACCTTTTAGTCAAACAACACAATGTTTAGGAATAGTTATTTCATTTCATATTTTTATATTATAAATAGGCCTTTAGGATCAACGTAAATGATATAGTGGATTAATAGAGGAGTGCAAGCTTGTATAAGATCAACATAAATATACACAGCCTCCTGCTACTTCCCTATCACTACAATTTATGTTCTTACTTTATTTCATTAAAATGCAGTTATCTTTTATTTCATATTTGTCTTTTACTTTACTTGTTTCATTCATGTTTTATTTACTTTCATTGCTTTTATTTGTTTTATTTACTTTCACTATTTTTCATTTACGCTTTACTTTATTTTAACCTTTGTTTTCTTTGATTTCTTATTTATAGTTAGTATGAATTGAAGAATGAATATATGTTGACATTCTTGGTTACATGAAGTACTTAGTTCATCTTCACATGCTTGATCACCATGTTTGGATCCCAAATTACTATTATCTAGTGAGAATTAGTAATAGTAGTGGAAGATTCATGTTAATCACTCTAGTTAAAGGATTATTGGAATATACTTCTTGAAGAATGCTAATCGTGACATATGTTTCTTATTGCTTCATATTTGCATCTGTAAAATGAGAGTTTTATGGAAAATAATGTTAATATACATTATATAGGCATGAGAATACTATATAGTACAGATGAAGATGTCATTTATATATTGGTTTATTTTAACATTATTCATATTTGATTTGACTGATTACATCTTTAAGGATCAATATTTACTTTTTCTTACCTATTCAATTCATGACATAAAGATACTAGGAATCAATGAACTTTATAATTGGAGATTGGAATAATACCTAGCTCCCCGAGTTCGATACCCTTCTCACTCTATAATAAGTCCATAGAGACTAAGGGATTTAATTATGTAAGCATTTGTATTTTTATCATAACCCCTTAAATCCCTGCTTCACTAATATCACACAAATGCTAATTGGAGCTAGCAAAATCAACCAATCATATCACCAAACATTAATTAAATAAGCATTTAACTTTAAAAATATGATTTAAAAGCCAAAATTAATGAAATATAATCGATGTATGATGAACTCATATCATTAAGGCTACTATGTATGCCATACATAAATGGATGTGCATAGTACATAGGCTATATGTGGCATACATAGATGATTGTGTGTAGCACATAGCATGCAGAGTATGAACAAAAATGCATCTTTTAGCAAAAATGCAAAGCTAAACATAAACCTCAACAGATTTATAACCATAGTAGATTATTTAAGTCATAAACAAACATTGGGCTCCATTATATCACTTAGGATTGAAGCAAATCATCAAAACAAAGCCAAAAATTATAAACCCATAATGAAATCAAGTGAAAGAGATGAAAGAAATAGGCATTCAACTCACCAAAGTAGGTTTAGCTTTTGTAAACTTGATTCCAAATATGATTAAGGATTTAATTAGGATTAATTAGTCTTTAATCCTAGGTTAATTACTTAATTAAGTGCTTAATTAAGTGAGATTGAAATTTAGTAGAGTTTAGGCAAGTTTTTTTGAATTTGGACCTTTTTTCCATAAATACAAGGCATGTATTTATAGGTAAGGGTCATAGGATCAAGGAAATCATATTATAAATATAGGATTCTGAAATTTTTGAGCTATGTTTGCAGCATATAGCCTAAAAAATGGCTATATGCGTAGCATATAGTAGCAAATGCCCAACATGATCCATTTTTTACCTATATGCACCACCCAATGTAAGTATATTAGGATATGTACCATAGGTTAAACAAGCATCATTTGGGGGATAAATGCTTGGTACCATATGTAGTATATTAAATTTGATCAGGAAAAGGCCACCCACCATGTGTTTATTTTCAAAACATGCATAGCATCTAGCACTGTCTGTTACACGTATCATGAAATGCATGCTATGTGCTCTACCTTCCACAAGCAAAATGTAACATACTCTACATGTCTAAAACACTTGAGGGAGGCTCAAGAGCATGTGTTCAAATTAGGGCCAACATTAGGGACCTGCACCAAGCCAAATCAAAGAAAACCCAAAGTTGTAGTAAGTGGGTGAAAATTCAGGGTCAATACCGATGCTGATGAGGGATGAGATTGAGTTTAAACTGCCAAACACTACCTATGTAGGTGCCTCAGGATGCCATGAATGATGCTACAAGGTTATTGATGGGACTGCATCACTACCATAATTACGAGATACAAGACATCTAGGTAAGCATCTATTATGATTATGTTCATGATGTATATGCTTGGATGCATGAATTATATGCCTATATGATCATGTTAATGCAGACGAGTAGGTGCTCAGAGCAAGAGGAGTGAGATTGTTATGCTTGCATGATTGAGTAAATGAGCAAAGAGATTGCCTAATTGATGACATGCCTAGAGTAGTATAACATTAAGGTCCTCAACAATCCTAGTTCGAATGAGAAGTAGTCAGGAGATGATGATACCTAGAGTAAATGTGACATCAAATTCCATATGCATGGTATCAAAACTTTGTAGCTTTTGCATTAGGGCATAAGATAATTATGTACACTTGGGTAATGGTTTAGTACACTCGGGTAATGGTGTATAAACACTGTAAATTGTCGATTGCTCAAACTCTATGTATTTTAGATTTATAGTGAAACCCAAAATGCTTAATACTATTTTTCTTCTACAAGAATATCATATGTTATGCTTCTACACTAAAATATGACTCATTTGTTCTTCCATGCAGGAATAGATAATGACTCAACAATCAGTTTTTGCTTTCCATACCCTTTCTTGCCAATGGAGCAATATTGAGTGGGGTCAATTGAGCAAGTTTGGACTCCAGTATCTGAAGAATTTTCAGTAGGTCTCCATTAACACTACCTTTCCACATGCTACTATGTAGTTCTAGGATCTAATGGCCCATGTCTTCCGATTTGGACACATTGAGATGTGTCCAATGTATAAGGAGTTTACCGTTATCCTCGTAGTCACATGTAGCATGATGGTGATGTTGATAGTGCTATTACCTACTGAAGAGCATGATAGTCTCGTATGAGATCAAGGCATTCGATATTAACCCTATGACAATAAGGTCATTATTGACTACAAAGGGCTCTATAGATCTTACTATTATCTCCTAACTATGCAGCCATAAGTTGGTGATTACCCCTTCATGGTTGAGGGTAGTAGGATTTGGACTGCTGGTGTAGTTTCTATTCATTGACTTATCCAGCCATAGGAAACTGATGATTGGTCCAGTGATAGACCAAATGGATCAAGGTTGGACCCCTTTTTTGATGATCATGGTGGAGATGATCCTAGGGCTAGATAGAGTGAGGCAAGGTCAGTCCGAGCGCCTCAATGGTAGTATGCTTCTTCTACAAGTATGAATTCTAACCTACCATGAGTTGCCTCTAGTGAGGTTTTAGGCTCATTGGGCTACTGATTTTTCTTTAGACCCTAACTTTTACCTAAACTACCCCCTTAGGTTTTCAGCTCAGTAATTCATTCTAATTTTTACCTGAGCAGCCTTTTGCAAGGCTTTCAACTTAATTAGCTTTCTTTTTATTTTAATTTTTTCTTTCTTTCTTTTTTTTATTACAGATATGACTTTAGGAGAAGTTGGGGATCTTGACACCACCAGCTGGTCATCCATAGAGGTATGCACCTCGTAGCTATATGTGGAGAGGCTACACCTTTGGTGAGGTAAGGACACTGACTTTTAATAGCTAGGTCAAGTTGATGGGAGTCATCCTAGAGAGTGAGGTTAGTTGTACTTATCCTTGGTAGCACATCTAGCATGTGATAGTGAGGATATACATAGACTGCATTCCACTACCAAAATTTAGAAGTTGCACTCATTACAGTTCTATCAAAGTTTGTCATCAATATGACCATAGATAAATTATCCTTCAGCTAATGAAGTTTGAGGGAAGATGGCTATTATCCTGCTTTTTAGAGCATATGGAAAGGACCTTACCTTGCTATATGATTATGCCAGTAGAGATTCCTAGAGTTGGATCTACTACAGATGATGAGTATAAGCTATGGATGCTGCATCACATATAGGTTTCTGTACTACAAAACTGTTAGACAATAAAATCATATACAATAAAGAAAGATAGTGCTTTGTGTTTGAAACTAGTATTACTTATGGTTAAGTTTATGAACATGTGTTCCATTTGCATTAATGAGATTAAAATATTTGTATGAAAAATGTTAAAACTGACATAAAAGTTTCCCAATATGCGCCAAACTTAACCCTTGTCATTGACCAGTCCTATGCAAGATTTTATGATTAATTATTATGATGCTCTCCTTTTACTTTTAAGAGCTCTAACTTTTGTATGAGTCATCCAAGCAGATTTTTAACTCATAAAGCAAGCACTTTTCTTTGTCTTACCTTTTGTGTGAGTTGCTTATGCAGGTTTTTAGCTCACTAACGTTTTTATTTTTATTTTGGTCTTCTTTTTACCTTTTGCTTTAGATAAAATATATTTTTAGCTAATCATGGTTGATAGGTATCCACACGAAAATGAGGGAATCTAAGCAAACAACAATTGCTTCTATCTCCTTTCCTGTGAACTAGCAAAGAAAAAGAAGAAACTTATGGTATTTTCTTCTTCCTCACAAATCAAGCTTATGAAGGCCGAATTCTCCCTTTCCAGAAGGAGGTATGTTTCGGCCAAAGGAACAAAAATGAGTGGCTTAACCTAATTTTGAGTCATAATAACATATTTATACTCCAAAAATTAGGTTAAGCTGAAACCCTTTCAGCTTAAGTCAAGTCTGGGCCCATCTGTGACTAATATGGCTTGTGACTGTCACTTGCCTTGTCATAGCCCAACTCAATAGCCTAACTTGATCTTTATAGACTTCTAAACATTGCAAGTTAAGTCCATTAGGTGTTAGGTTAATTTCCATAAGTATTTTTCTGACTTTTCCTAAAAGTACCAAAATGCCCTTTTAGCTTGTTTCCTCATTTTTAAGTGTGTGACCTCTTGGGTTCCTAATATGTTGGCAACATGTTAAATCTCATATTTAAAATATAAATCATGAGAGGTATCTAGTTATACATCATGATTACCCAAATATTAGGAGGTCAA
>CANYBF010244850.1:0-13609 GCA_948192965.1 Dalechampia spathulata | reverse complement strand
ATTATAAAGCACCACTGAGTTTTATACTCAGCGTTTGTCATTTGATGAGCGCAGGTACTAGTCCATTGGGCGAAAGACAGAATTAGGCGATCATCAGTCAGTAAGGAATAAGATTCATTGGAATCTTACTTCTACAGTAGCTTGGATATTTTGTTACTGTACTCCCAGATACCTTTTGGTTATGTAGTTTAAACATTACTCATGTTGGTAGTAGGATGTATGTGTTTATGTTTTAAACGTGTGTTGATTGGGTGTTGCTATTATGACTTCTCGATGTGAATATAATAATCATGAATGGTGATGACTATATGTATGTATGATAATGTGATACGAATATGAATATAATGATAATGTATAACGTTCAATAAAAGTTATTGTAGAAATTTTCGCACACGACTTATGAAGAATAAAACTATATATGCATCCTTTGTAGTATAATTAATGATTTCCTTTCTTAGGAGGTTATTAATTATGCTACGGGAGCATGTTACACCAGGTTAGGGTGTGACATACGGTCGTACGGATACTCGCAGGAAAACAGGGCATCAGGACTTTAAGTTTGGTACGTGACTTAAAATCCCATTTTTAAAAGGATAAACTTAGACTTTTCTTAGACTTTTCTTTATTTTCACCCTTCTAAACTCTTCCAAAACGTCCCTAACCCCTGGAATCAATCTTCCTTCATGCTGATAAGCGTATAGGAGCTGGTTGAGTGAGGCTTGAAGTTTAGAGGTTTGATTAGACGCTAGACGTAGCTTGATACAAGTTTGTGCTAGATTGAGTTCTGAGTCTTATTTGCTTCTTCTTATGCTTTCATACCATGTTTGGCCAAAGGGTTGATGTTTGGGGTTTAAATGCCCGTATACGATATGTGTTTATGTTATGAGCTTGATGATTGTTTAATATCCTATGCCTTGATTATTATATTCCATTTTATCGTTGTGCATAAGCTTAATCATCACATAAGGGATTGTAAGTGAGAGAAAAGAGGAAAAAGGCATGATGGGTCATATATTACAGGATTCCATAATGGCATTGTATATTATATTGCCTCCTACAGGAGTTAAGTCTCGAGACATAGAGGAAAAAGGGGTTTAAAGACCTGGATAACAGTTGCCTTCCTTTGGGAGTTGAGTACCGGTACATACAGGGACCCAGCATGATAGGAATTATGCACAATACAGTAAAAAGGGAAAAGAAGTATAGAAAAGAAAGAGAGAAAAGGGTGCAAGCATGACATTGCATTTATTTATCTGACTTATGTATGTATGATGATATATCTTGTTTCTGCCTGTATGTTAACTAGTACCACTGAGTTTTATACTCAGCGTTTATCAATTGATGGACGCAGGTTCTGAGCCTACAGTTGAGGGCCCTGAGTCGTGAGCATTTGGGTCAGCAGTGAGAGAGACGGATTCGGCAGCAATCCGATTCTCGAGGTGGTCCTGGACAGCCGAGCATACTCCTTAGTTTTGTTTAGTCCGTAGTGTGGCTTGTATAGATCAGTTGGCAGTAGTATATATGTATTTTGGTGGTGACTGTATATGTGATGTAATATAACCTTATTTCGTTATAAGTATAATTTTTACAGAGTGGACTTGTTCATTCATTTGAATGTGTACCGAGATGACCAGGGTTTTATAATGCTATGCTGTGACCTTTCCACCACCAGTATACGTGTTGTCCCCATACGATGTCTATTTAAGCAGGTGTACGTAGCCCTTGTAGTGTACGCAGCGGTTTTTCGTATGGAAGGTCGATGTGTATACTACGGGAGCATGTTACTCCAGGTATGGGCTGGGTGTGACAAAATATGTTTACTTTTTTTAAATGTTAAGATATTATTAATTTAACTCAATTTTATTCCTTGAATGTTATATTTTGGAAAATCTGTAATTATTATGGATTTTAAGGATACATTATCAAATAAACGAGCTTAATATCTCAAAGAAGTAAATAATACTCCAAAAAAGAATTGTTATATTATTTTATAATAAATATTTTACCTTATATAATCTTAATTACTTATATTTAATTTCAAATATTATTAAATTTTTATATTAATTTAAACATTAAAGTTTATAAATATCTATCGACTAAATTATTTGATAGGTAAACTTTATCAAAAATTTGTTAGCGTATGAGTTGATGTTAATTAAATATAATGTAAATTCAATAAGTTTTAAATTTATAGTTCCTTATTTTTAAATTCACGCCATCGTAAGAGTACGAATCGTGAGTATAGCTTAAGGGTATCATTCTTTGGGATCAAAAATGGCTGAGTATTAGTTGTTGCTTTCATCGATTATTTAAACAAATAAATAATCAATCATTCATTACTATCTATAAAAAGTAACTAATATGCTAATTAACTAATGTTAATATATATAATATACAATAACACAGTGTTGAAATCATGCTAGAGCATGAACAACTAATCTATTGTTAATCATATTCAGAATTCATTAAGGTAATGTTTTTGTGTAAAGGTTCTTCTTTCAAAGAATTAATTACTTATTAAAAATAAGCTAACATATACTTTCGTGATTACTAGGTTATTTATAGTGATTTAGTTCATCTACTACACTTAAGCCTTCAATCAAATCAACTTCTACATCTAGATAGTTAACCTAATGGTGTTCTTGTGTTCGTTCAGTTTAATTAATTCTTTTTTCAAAGTAATTAACTAATCAATTAATGTTCAAACTAGTTAAATGACCTTTTTTGTTAACAAGTATAACATAATAATTAATATTCTCAACACAAAGATATGTAAAATAACAAAATAGATTACAAAATAGAGAACATCATTTTGTTCCCGACATAGATTTCCATCATATACTCAAATTGTACTAAGGTATAATGAAATAAAAGGAATTAAGAAGTAACATAATACTATTGAAAAATACAACCATAAATTTAAATTACGCTAAAGGAAAGAAATAAAAGTCTTCAATCTTTAAAATCTCTTTAGGTCTTCTTCTTTCAAACTTCCTCTTAACTCATTCTTATTACTTTAACCCCCACTCAATTCTTTGAATAGAAACTAAAATAAGAAAGACGAAAAAGAGATTAGAGAAGAATAAAACCCTAAACCTAACTAAGTCTCCAGAAGAGAGAAAACCTAAACTACGATGTAGAATGATAGATCCCTATAAAACCCTCAATTTTTATCCTATATCTCACATAAAACTACTAAGAAAGGGGTATTTTCATATGTATCATCATAACTCTTCTAAAAATGATTAAACAACTTTAATTAGGGATCAAAATACATGAAAAATCATGATCGAAAAAGTTAACATGAGTCATCTTAAGGTCAAGACAAGTTATGTTGAGCTCATATGATGAAATATATGCAAATTTGAGGCTAACATAACTCGTATTTATCAAATTCTCAACAACACATGCCAATTCAAGGCCAACACAATTCATGTTGGTCATGACATAACTCGTGCTACTTGAAAATATAAATTTTATGCATAAACCAAACTTCTAATCCTATTAAACATGATCCAAAGAGTTTATATGTAAGAGTCATATGAGAAAAATGAGTAACATGAAGGTCACAAACTATACATAAAAATGTAAAGTTCTATAACTAAATGATCAAAATACATAAAATGAGTTAAATGATGAATGTAAAATGAAAAGTATGATAAATGCTTAATTTTTACATGAAAATACATTTGATTGAAGATGAAACATGAAAACTATGTTTAAAAGGATAGTACAATTAAAAAAATATAGATTAAAATATGATTATCACTGGTTATATAGATAGATATATGTATCTATTAGATTGCGTGATAAATATCATTGATGATAACGGATATTTTAAATATTAATAAAAATAATGTAATGCAAGGCATGTGTTTTCACGTCCTGCCAGCTGCCAATAACTAAAGTTAATTGCACGAAAGTTCCCATTTAAGATCCTCTCCATGTGGAAAAATCTAATCATATGTTGGATCTAAATTCCCAAATGCTAAAATATAGGAGAAAGACAGCCTTGGCAACATCAAATCTTTTCATACTACATAGGGATATTTTATTGTTTAATAATACAAATATTTTTAAAGAGTCTAACATATTCATATTCAAATGTGCAGAGATAACAATTGAAGTTGAATGGATAACAAATAATTCATATTTTAGTCAGTGTTGCTGGAATGATAAGTAATACAATGGAATAGAATGAACAGACTTGTCAATCATCCAAGTTGAGTGGATAAAATAATTAAATTATCAATATGAATAAATTTAACAAAACTACAATTTTTATTAAAGTAATGTTTCGGAAATAAAAATAGGAATAAATACAAGTGGGGAAAAGTCAGAAATATCATATATATGATTAATATAAAATAATTTAAAATTAAAGTTTTAATTGAAATTAGTTTAATTTTTTAATCTTTTTATCTTATTATGTTGTTATCTTTTCGTTTGAAATGCTAAAAGCATGAAACATGAGTTGTTATTTAATACAAAACAAGTTGAAAATGAAGGTCAGAGTTGGACTTTAGCCGCTGTTTATTGATGATGTGTTTGCTGATGACAATCACAGGTTGGAGTTAGGTTCAAGGTCAGGTTTAGGTTGAGGGCCTTCTGCGTCTGGATGAGGGGTTAGGGTTCAATAGGGTTTGAAAGGTTAAAGAAAATAAGGATTTGGAGGATGCTGGTGAGGACGAGGATACTTTCTTGCCGACGGAGCTTTGGAGAGTATAAAAGAAGGGGTACAAAGGAGGGAGCGAGAGAGGTTGGAGAAGAAGGAGAAGGGCGCGTTAAGATGTGAAGGTGGGGAAAGGAGGGAAGTGAGAAGTGGGGATGATGGGTTAGGGAAGTACGAGCAAGGAATTGTAGCATCAATTCAGGCGAAGTTGAGACCAAAGAATATGATTATGGGCTTCTATAATCATAAGGAAGGAAGGATCCACTGAATTGCCACAGTTGGAGGAGGAGAAGGAAGCTGTAAGTGCGAGTGTTAATTAGAACCAGAGGAGTTGTAGGCAAAGAAGTAAGAAGAGGATTTGCAAGTCTTGCAGAAGGTGTTTGATATTCGGGGACCGCAGCTGAGAGGTTTAACAAATTTGGAGAATTTGAATGCTGAAGAGAAAGGTAGAGAAAATGATATTCCAATGCCAGAACTTCAGCAATAATCTGAGGTTGATTGTAGACATGGTGGAAGCTGACATTCAGAAGGTTGATAGAGATTTGAGGAATGAGAGGGAGAAGGCAATTAGTTTGAAGAATAAGAGAGAGAGAATTCAGAAAAGGAATCTGCGCTGCAGAAGAAACAACTGGAAAACATGGAGGAGATGATGAATGAATGGAATGAGCGGTGTTGGGAAGCAGAATTCTTCAGGAACCTTGACATTATATCTGTTAGCAAAATGCTTTACCGACTTGAGAAAGAAACTTGCAGATGATTACAAGCTTTGCAACCTGTCTTGCATCGCTTCCTCGTTTGCTTTGCCTTTGTTAAATAGGATTCCTGTCAGAAATCCGTTGCATGGTTTGGAACTGATGGTTTCCAGAAGTAGTTTTATTGGAAATCGGTATAAATTGATGTTAACGAATACCCATACCATACCCATTACCTAATATTTATCTATTCATATTTATAGGAGAATGACCAGCTGCAATCCTTACAGGCATGCACATACATTACAGATGATTGTATAAAACAGGTAATGAAGAACAACATATTTCTATCATGCGGGTGGTTTGGAAATCAGCTCATCTTATGATCCTCGTCTTGATCAGTGTAGCATGCGCGTCACTAAGATGCAAGGTGTATGATGACTTGACATCACTTTTCTTCAACTAAAGAATTTCAAACTCAAACCCATGTGTGTTCCTACAGGCATATGCTCTTTTCAGAAGACCCCCAGCATATGAAGTCTCGATAAGATTCTTTAGTTGCATCAAATCGAAATTAAACTATATGCTGCGTTGCTAATAGGGCAGACATGTGTAGTATATAACTAGACTGGAAATTAATTCGAGTTTGGAACCTCACAAATCAGTTATTAGTGTTACCATTATGTTTAATCAACCTTGGATATACATGTGCTTGCAATGGCTTCTTCATCACCACTGTAAATTCTGGCTTTTCTGATAAATCAATATCATCTCCATCAACAGCTTTCCACTCATAATCCCAAATCAGATTAGCTAAAATATAATCCAAAAGAAGAATTGCCAAATGATAACCAGGACATATCCCTTCTTCCTGCCCCGAAAGGCATCATCTTTATTTTTCTGCTTCCTGTTAAATCAAATGCTTCACCAACTCCATTATTAAGAAACCTTTCAGGCTTGAACCTCATCGGATCTTCCCACACTTTCGGGTCCAAACCAATCTCTGCTAATAGGAAAGTTACTATCCCGTTCTTTGGTATCCTGTATATACCCAACACCGTATTTCTGTCACAGCATGCGGCACCCCAAAATGCCCGGAGGATGCCTCCTCAATCCCTCCATAATCACTGCTTTTAGATATGGCATCTTCTGCAAATCATCTACTTTTACCTCTTCATCTTCATCCACCATTACACCTCTGATTTCGGTGAATATCTTGTCTTGAATTTCTGGGTACTTGACCAAGTTGGCCATGATCCATTCTAGAAGTGTTGCAGTAGTATCCGTTCCAGCATTGAGAAACTCTGAGCATAAACTAACGATCTCTTCTTCATGAAGTTTTCTTTTCTCGTCAGGAAGTTTGAAATCCAACAGCGTATCGACATATTAATTATATGTCATTAATTAATATGAAATTAATTTATTTTTTTATATTCAATAAAAGTTAATATATGTCATTATACTATTATTGATATATTAATAATTTTATACTCCTCTAGTCTCATTTTAAATATCATTTTAGTGAAAAATATTATTCACAAGTATATGTAACTTTTCAAAATCATTTTCAATTTGAAAATTTTTTAATTTTAGTTCATCATTAATTACTTATCTAATTTTAAAGATTTTAAAAAATGTCATTCTATTTTGTATAATACTCTTTTAAATAAATTTAAAAAATAAATAAAAAATTCTAGAAAAATTATTAAATTTTAAATAATAATTTTAATTTTTATATCAATCTCTAAAACTATATTTAAATCGAAACAGAGGGAGTATGATGAATAGGTTTCAAAATTTTTCTTATTTTATAGATAAAAAATTAGTAAATATTTATTATTTTTATTTTATTTTTACATTAGATAATATAATTTTTGTATTTGAAATTGTGAAATTCTATAATTTTTGTATTTGTGAAATTCTATATATTATTATATTAGCAGTGATGCAAGAATTTGGTGTGATGTGTCGTGTGGGTGGCATGATGTGGCGTGTGGGAAGAGGAAAGAGAAGATGTACCAGCGGCCAGGTTCCAATTACCCCAACTTTGCAATCCAACTATCCATTTTATAAAAAATTATATTTTATTATTATATAAAAAATTATATTTTATTATTATAAATTATATAATGATTTAGTAATAATGGATTAATGATTTAGTACTGATTATTTTAAAAATATAAATATTTTATTGTATTTTTTAGTTATTATTATTTTTGATTTAGTAATATTTTATTATTATAAATTATATAATGATTTAGTAATGGTTATTTTAAAAATATAAATAATTTATTGTATGATTTAGTTATTATTATTTTGATTTAGTAATATTATTATAAATGGTATAATTATAATGTTATGATTAAAAAAAAAGTAGGTGTAATTATTATGAAAATTTTATTAAATTTACAATTGAATATTTATAAAATAATTATTTGAATAAAAGATTAATTAATGTAATAATATTAATATTAATTATAATGAATATTAACATGAACTAATACTAGAAAGAAAAAAAATAATAATTATTACTATTATTATTATAGTATAGAATAAGATTTTAATATTACAATAATATACGTTATATTATTATATTATAATAAAAAATAATATTGTAAGGAAAAATAATAATATTATAATAAGAATTATTATTAAAATTATAATAAAATAAAAATATTATTATTATTATTATTATGAATGAAAATAATTATTATAATTTATGTATTATGAGTAGTTGTAATAATTATTATTTAGTAATAGTTTTTATTATTAATATTGATGTTAGTATTGTTTTAAAATATATATATATAGGTAATATTACATAGTAAAAAATTTGATATAATTAGTTAATATTTTGAAATCGTTGTATTGTGTATTAGTTATATTATGACTACTTACAATAATTGTTATTAATTATTGTAATTATTAATTAATGATTTAAGAATTAATATGAACAATAATAATTATTACTATTAATAAGTATATATTATTAATAGTATTAAATAGAATTATGATTTATGTAATTAATTAATAGTTATTAGTATTATTATGAAAAAATGTTTGGTAGTGTATTTGTTATTGATATTAATGTTGTTAGTAATATTTGTAATAATCATAATTATTTATTTTCTGTTTGTAAGCAATATTGAATTGGTATAATAAATATTTATATTTTTATGATACATATTAATATATATGAGAATATTTGGTATAATGAACATTGAAACGATGCAACAATTTGAATATTTTAAAGTTAGTAATTGAAGATAAGTAAGATAAGTTTAATAAGTAATCATATTGAAATTGTATTTATAACCGAGTGTATATCAGAAATTCATCGTGTGACTTAAGACCCATTGTTTGTATTCATCATCCGTACAAAATGCAACTACTGGATTTGTACTGGCACAATATGACGTTTTGGCTAAGTAAGCTCAACGTGCTTTAAAAAGCAGTTGAGCAATCGTTGTTCAAAGAATTCAGGTAACGAACGAGGTATAGTCTATTCATAGTCATATTGACGAAAAACTCTAGCTGGACTATAGTGTGTGGGAGCTCTTAATCCGGCGAGCGGGATACAATCAATATATGTTCTGACTGTCACATATTGAATATTCCACCATAAACAGGTCCATCGAATAGTATTCTCTAAGATGGCTCCCATCCATTCAACCCATTGATCAGATGTCCATGTTTTAGCCTCGGGGAAGGTGTAACCTCTTCTGATATGTGATTGTGGATGGTATCTTTGAGGATCACCTTGTAGTGATGGCAAGATTCTTAACTTTTCATGAAGCCAAATCTAGAAATTTAATTAAAAAAATAAATTAGATGAATCACAAACATTTTAAAAATGGCCATCTAGAAGTAAGAAATGTTAGATGAGGAAAAACGTGTAAAGACAAGTTAGGTGACATACCTAGAGTAGCACTGTTACCGAATGGGTTGACGAAGAGGAATTGTGCCAACAGTGCAAAAGTAGCACTGTTATTTTCTTGATCCTTATTTTCATTAAATCAATTAATGTGAAATTAATATCATAATGCTTGTAGGAAATTTTTTTTTTCAATTTTATGTTTATAATTTCAAGTTTATGGTTTAGTGTTTGAGTTTAGGGTTTACGATTTAACATTTCCATATCCAAATTTATTTAATATAACCAATTAACTTTAATTTCATGTCACTAATGTCTTTAAGGGTTTAGTTTAATGGTTTACCATTTATGATTTTTTAATACTTTATAACTTTGACCGGTAAATTCAACATTCTTCATAATAGAAACCTGTGTTGAAAGTTTCCACGATTATCTACATGAGCTTCAATCTGGTAATTCACGGCTAAGGTCTCCTGCTATAGTTCGATTATCCACTTTGGACTATACCTTGCGTCTATCCAATCATGCAACAGCGATAGTCTACAGTACTTTGGCAGCGAGTGGTGAAAACAGGTTTGTGTTTCCGAGGTGTCGAATTGAAACCAATGTACTAACTTATCTACAATCACATGGTTATTTTGAGATAAAATGCAAATTTATAATGTATGCAATATAATTAATCGATTAACATGGTAAAACTAATATGAAAGTCATCCATCAATATCAACCACTAATGTTATGACTCTCATATTGAATTTTATCATATTAATTGATCAATTGTTCCTACACATGCATTTTACATTCATTCAATTACCATACATATACATTCCACCAAAGCATCATAACAAATAATATAATCATACATACTAAATAATAAATAAAATGGGGTTGAAAGGAAATATGAGTACAAACCAGATTGCATACATAAATATATTTGATGGAGAATTTCAAATGAAATACATAACATAATATATTGCAAGTTGATCAATAATAGTAATACAAGTATCAATAATTATGCATATATTAAAGTGCAAATAATTAATTTATATATTATTTTTTATATTCAATTAAAGATATTAATTACATTTGCATTTAATTAATGAATCATTTCATATTTCATACATTAATGCATTAACTATTACACTTTCTCCCACAAAATTTTCATTTCTAATTTTTTCAAAAATTATTTTTTTAACTTTTCCAAAAAATTAATTAGTATTAATTGTAACAAAATTAATTTTTTCTATAATTTTGAATTTATTTCAATTTCCACAATATATTATCTTTTTTTTTCATTAGTATTTTTGCAATGATTCTTTTAAATCATTTTGTCTATTTAATAAAATTAATTTCTCCTATTTCATAACTTAATTTCCATATTAACATTTATTTTTAGTCACATTAGTTTTACACAACTTTTTTTATTTTCACATATTTCAAATCTCAAAAATTTCCAATTTATTATATTTCAATTCCAATTTTTAAAAAACTCATTACAAATAATTATCCAAAATAAATTATACATAAATAACAAATAAATAACATCAATGCACATTTAATTTAAAATTTCAAAATATTTGAAAATTTTCACATTCATACAATACCCTAATTTAATCACAACATTTTTCTCAATATAATTTTAGAAAAAAATTATGTTTACATCATAACATTACTTTTTTTTCAATCATTATTTCTTCCATATATTCAAAATATTTTACTATTATTTTCAATTTATTCAAATATTATTATTTTAGAATTATTCATAAATTTTACTATTATTATTTCCCTATAATTATTACACTATATTTTCCATACATTCTTATTTTTATTTTTCTCCAACATTTACTTTTTTTCGAAATTTATTAACTTCACTTTTAAACAAAATTTTTCCTTTTTTATTTTTTCAACTTAAATAATTATTATTAAACATTACATAATTACATTTTTCTATACTTATTATTTTAATATAATTTCAGCAAATTATTTAACTTTTTTCCATCCAATTTTAACATTCACTATTTTAAACAATTTTTATTATTTATCTAAACTATTTTTACCTATTTCACAATTTATTTTTCATTTTTCACAACTTCATTTCTATATAAATCTACTCATCGAAACTTATTATAATCCTAAAAAAATAATAATAATACAACAAATCAATAAACTCACATATATTAACAAATAATACATATTAAACATAATAATTAAACAAATCACCTTAAACTCCTCCTTTATGCCTTGTGAAAAAGAAAGTATTTTTTTGGATGCTTTAACCAAATAGTTTGGGATTTTTTTGTTTTATGTTTAAGGTTTATATATTATATTTTTCTATTTAGGGTTTGTGAAAGAATGGAGGGAGGAAGAAGGGGAAGGAGCCGTTGCCGTGGAAGACGGGAAGAAAGGAAAGAGGAGGTGGTTCAAAGGCAAGAAGGGAGGAGGGTGTTGGGTAGTTGGGGAAGTCGTTGGTCAAAGTGGCGGCCAGAATGCATCCTTCAATTGAACGATGACACATGATGCACAGGGTTTACACTGCAGCGGGTGATGACACATGGCGCACAAAGAACTTACATTGCAGTGAATCTTACTGACATGCTAACATGTCAGGTATGCATCATGAGTAATGACCACTGGTATAATCGGCGACCATCTTCTCTTTCCTCTGCCCACATGCCACATCATGCCACCTAGATGTCCACATGTTCACGTGGAATATCACGTTAGCTGGCCGTCACTTTGATCGGCGGCGATTAGGTCAAAAATTACCCCAAGACCGGATTTTATTTCAGTTTCACACCAACACTATAATTTTTCAAGATTTTCACACTAAATAAGTTAATTGCCTTGGACCTGGGATAGACAAGTGCATTGAGTGGCTTCTTCATCACCACCGTGCACTCTGGCTTTTCTGATAAATCAATATCATCCCCTGCATCAGCTTTCCACTCATAATTCTAAATCTAATTTGCTAGAAAATACTCCAAAAGAAGCATTGCCAACAGAAAGGACACATCCTCCAAAATAAGCAGGACACATCCTTCTTCCTACCCCGAAAGGCATCATCTTTATTTCTTTGCTTCCTGTTACATCAAATGCTTCACCACCGCCATTGTTGAGAAACCTTTCAGGCTTGAACCTCTTCGGATTTTCCCACACTTCCGGGTCCAAACCAATCTCTGCTATCAGGAAATTTACTATCCCCTTCTTTGATATCCTGTATTTACCCAACACCACACCGTATCTTCTGTCACAGCATGCGGCAGCCCAAAATGCCCCGGAGGATGCCTCAAACCCTCCAAAATCACTGCTTTTAGATATGCCATCTCTTGCAAATCATCTACTTTTACCTCTTCATTTTCATCTTTGATCACACCTTTGATCTCCATGAATATCTTGTCTTGAATATGTGGGTACTTGACCATATTCGCCATGATCCATTCTAGAACAGTTGCAGTGGTATCTGTTCCGGCGTTGAGAAACTCGTAGCTTAAACTGACGATTTCTTCATCATGAAGCTTTCGTTTATCATCAGGAATTTGTAAATCCAACAAGGTATCAACATACGATAAAACGAAGTCGTCTTGGTGTTCTTTACTGTTCTCTTCCGTGATCTTCTTTCTTGATCGTATCAATGGAATCAGCATATCTTCTTGTTTTCTCCTGATTTGCGAGAGCTCTTCCCACTTTCTGAGCATGAAAATATTTGTCAGTCTTGGGAGAAATTTAGCCTATTATACTTGCGATAACATAGAAGGATTTCCCTTTGAACTTCCTCAATCTGTTTCATCTGATTTTCGTCAAGCTTGTCACCAAAACACATTAAAGCCGAGAATGCAAACAAAGAAAAGTGAAAATGGTCCGACCAAGATAACACTTGGCCAGATTTCGCATGCGATTCTATCCGATTCTTACGAATGGAGAGAACCCTTTTGCGAGCATCTCCATAATAAGACTTGACTCTCAAAGGATGGAGGATTTTGGAGGTAAGATTACGCCTGAGAAGACGCCAAGTAGGACCATAGAAACCTGTAGTTACACTAAGCTGATTGGGACTCAGAACTTCAGAAATGGCTAAATGTGGAGGACGATCAGCAAAAACAACACCGTTTTGAACCAAAGCCTCGTAAGCTAGAGATTGATCAGAAATGAAGATGATGGGAATATGAGCTGCATAAAGAGTAAAGATTGGACCAAACTTGGTACGGAGGGAACGAAGGCTAGGCTCAAAGTTGGGGTCCATAATACCAAATGACACTGTTTTTAGGACGGTTTTCAAAAAGGTCACTAATTTTTAATTTTTTTCTTTTCAATACCTATACTTCAATTTTGTTTCACCGGGAGGTTTTCTGATCATGCATTGCATACGTGGCA
>CANYBF010244693.1:0-25202 GCA_948192965.1 Dalechampia spathulata | reverse complement strand
GCAGTTTTTTCGACATGGTCGATGGAGAAATTCTTGAAGTTAGTAAAGTGATTTCAAGTGTGTATACTCTTTTATGGTGGAGTATGATAATTCTTGTCATTAAGAATTATGATTGTTGGGTAGTAGACAATGTTGCATTTCAGGGATTTGAAAGTCGTCAAGGTGGAGATTTGTTGGGATTTGGCTCCTTCCAAATATCCCACATTGCTAATGAGTGGGAAGATAGAGGCTTCCTTTGATTATAAATAGAACTCCCTTTTGCTTATAAATCTTATCCCACTCCAAACACATTAGGTGTTTTATATTAGAGATTATTGGAGTCTCTTGAAGTATAAATATTTATAGTGTTTGGGTGGTTGATCGGGTAGGAAAATATTTTGTATTTGTGGTTGTAACAATTTTCCACATAGTAAATATTTTTCTTGGTTGTCGTTTGGCAACGGTCGTGGTTTTTCTTCACAAAGGGAGTTTTCCACATTAAATTATTGTGTCTTTTATTCTCTTTAATTTCTTAAATTATTTTTGTATTTTCTCATTTATTTCTGTTTAAAATCGATCCTCAAGACGGAAAATGGCGATTTTTCTAACATTACCTACTGCATGCATAGGTGTCCATGCATGCAGCACTTGAGAAAAATGCAGGAATCTGGAATATATAAACCAATAACTCAGCTCATTAATCAATCTTTTATGTTATACTGTTGAAGTGGTAATATCTATATTCTTATATACGTATTAATTTAATATATAATAAGTATTTATTGATATTAAAAAAATGTACGTAGTTTCTTTTCAATTGGGTCCATTCTGTACCAAGTCATTTTTACCCATTCTTAGCAGTCAAACAAAGAAGAAGAAGGATTCAGGATTGACGAGTTGCCTGGCTTGTGGAGTAGGCCATATGCATGTGCTTTGACATTTAAATCTATATTATATATATATATATATATATAATAAAATATATATATTTCAAAATATTACGATCAAAATGTATCGTAAATTCTTTATTATTTGTCCCTAAAAGAATTACTTATAATGTCAACATAATAAAAATGTTGATATTACTACTGTGTTTAGTGTTTTGTCTTTATTTTGGGTGCCGCACTTACTTCCCTTCTAAGCAACATATATTTGTCATTTTTCGTATTACAAAACAAAAATCAATAATGCCTTGAAATATATATAGGCATTGGAAACCTATTTTTAATTAATTAATTAATTAATTAACCATTTAATTAAAGAGGAATCTGAATTGATTAAACACTTTTGTTAATTTACTGGTTTGAATATATTTATGTTTTGACTGCATTGAAAAAGGCAAGAGATAATCATAGATGAATATCATGTCTTGACCAATACAATATACACTTGAAAAATGAAAAATCTCTCTTAATAAAGAAATCTTGCTCGAGATGGGAGGGGGATGTGATCGAATAAGAAGATTTCTTCTGCTCTAAAATGATTTAAATGATACAATTTAATATTGAAACCCATAAATCATTTAATATGTGACGTTGATGGTTGTACCCTTTTGTCTATATATATATATATACATAATGAAATTATTTTGAATTTTGTTGTTCACACTATGACATCAAATGCGTATTCTTCCTAAACATCCAAAAAGTAGTTCCATTTTCTGTCTTTAACAAAGCATTACATGTTTCAAACTTGGGATTATGTGGAGATGAGGGGGTTATTCAATGTCCAGTTTTTGGAGATTCAAATGGGTTAGATCGTAATAAAATATAATAAATAAATATATATATATATATATATATATATATATATATATATAAAGTGACTTTAAGATAATCGATAATGTCTGAAATCTTCCATGGATACTAAGAGAATAAGAAGGGAAGAAAAGATTTGATTAAAGGAGAAGAAATGTGATAAAGAACATTAAAGATGTTTGTACGTACAACAATGGGGCGTGTAAAGGAAGGAAAACCCTATTGAAATGGAATATACTGAAACCGCGTAAAAGTGCATGTGATTTCCAATCAAAGAAAAGTCCCCATCTCATCATTTTCCTTTTGCCAACAAAATAAAAGCATTCACTCCACAAAATCTTACGTGGATTCATTCATGTGAATCATCGCAGCCCTTACACGTGGCATCCTCCCACTTCCACCTACACTCACCCCCCGATCATCCTCACCTCATTTTCCCTCCAATCAGTACTGTAGTTCTTTTTTTCAGAATAATAATAGGTTTTTTTTATTTTAAAATTTAAATAATTTTTTGATAAGAGTATTTTTGGGTAATATGCAGGTTGTAGCTTGAAATGAGCATTGTTATGGGTTTTTACGTGCAATCATAGTATAAAAAGAGAGATTCATATGACAGAAGGTGGCTCCCTCCCTCCATTATAATCCCTTATCTTTTAAGACAATATTCTGCACAGTTAATTAACGCATGAATCCAATTTACTCGAGTTTGTCCAATTAATTAATTAATTAATTAATGTCCAACATTTCTTTTTAGGGGATTTTCCAATATTTCCATAAGGAAATCCCACCTTTCAAATCAAAACTGCTTTTATTTTTTATTTTTTTTAAAAAATAATTAATTAATTATACTTATATGTGACAGATAACCACCAAATTATCTGATAAATATTATTTATTGTAGCCAAATTGATTATCATTGACCTGTTCCCGTCAATCGACTTATGCGAAAGAAGCCGCTTCATTGACAATTATTGTTGTCAAAATAAAGGAACAACCAGTTGAATGAGGTGCCCTTACTACTACAATATTAATAAATATATTCGATATTTTGATTTTAATTGAAAATATTAATTTATTTTTAATTTCTAGACTTTATTAATATGATTCAATCTTATTTTTAAAAAACTGATATTAGATAAATAAGTTCGTTATTTTAAATAATGAAATTATTATATCATCATATTCTGATTTTTCTGAATAATTATCAAAATCATCATATACAAATAAGCTCATGTATCAATATAAAGATATGATATTCTTCTTTTTCTCTCCAAAAAATAAATTAAAATTTTAATATTTCTTTTAATGAGCCGGAGAAATTTCTTAAGGCGGTTTGATTAGAACGGGGAGGATTGTGGTCAAACGACGGTGTTTAGATTGTCGGGGAAGAAGAGAGAAACTTTCTTTTTTTTTTAAAAAAAAAAACATATTTAAAATTTCGGTGACGTGGAGATTGTGTCAGCGTTTATATTTACTGTCAGAACCTGGACCACACGTGCCAGAAACTTCTCTCGCACGCTCCAAACGCGATTAATTTTCACTTTACCATTTTTCTTTTATTTCTTTCTCCAAAAGCTTTTATTTTTCTTTCTTAGCGAAATATAGCGTCCGAGTAAGGAAAGATTTGCCCCAACAGGCTCGATTATGTTAGTAATTTACAGTAATGCCCTTTCCCTATCGATGAAAGTAAAAGGGAAAACAAGGTTAGCATTGGGCTTCCAGCTGCCATTGAAGTTCTTCAAGTTTCAAGGATGTGGAAAAAGTAAATCGGCAAAAGAGAGAGAAAAAGGAAAAACTTTATGTAAAAGGGGTAAAGGTAAATTTTCATAATACTAATATATGCTTTAAGAACAAAAGTGATTATGTTGGACTTTATAAGAAATTGATTCAAGCAAGTTATAAATATGGCATGATATGTACATTTTAATGTATAAGATGAAGCATCAAGTATAGTTTACTAAAGGGTATCATACCCTTTGGGACATGGTTCGAATCTTGATTTATATTTAATTAAATACGAAATGAGATTTAAAAATATATAATAAGAGATGCATGCAAGAAATATGGCATCCAGCAAGTTTATGCAAATACATGAACCAATTTGCATTATTAAAATATTATAGGGTATTTAATTATAGCATTTTCAAATAAAATAAAATAAAATAAAATAAAAGGTATGCTCATTTTAAATTATTGGACATTATGGTAATTTTAACTAATAATTTTGCCGTTTGAAAGTTGAATGCGAGAAAGAAGAGCCACCCGCGAGAACAACTCTAAAAATCTTATATATATATATATATATAGAACGAAAAAATGAATTCTTACACATTTTTGAAAACAAATATTTGTACTGCCCACGTGTACCGTAGTAAGCCCCGCTAAGCTTACACGCAACCGGTTAAGCCAGTCAAAATATCCGCGTAAAGATGATGTGGGCCCAAATCTATTGCTTTAGCATTTAATGCAGAACACCGGCCCAAATCCACCACCTTCCGTACCGAGTTCAACTGGCAAGTGCCGGTCAATATGAAATGGGAAACCTCTCAAGACTAAGCTGTTGTCCAGAATCCGAACCCAAAAACATCATTCACACTATACAAATAAAAAAGTGTATATATATCTCTACATATATATATATATATATATTAGTATGTATAAATATGAACACTAGTAAACATTAAAACGATCTGTTGGTCGATTTGCTTTGGGTCATTGAAAAAGTGATATATGCTGAAATGAAGAAGGGGAATATGTGCGTTTGATTTTTTAATATGGAGAAAGTTAGATCAGAAGAGCAAAAAATGATAAAGATTGAGAATTCAGAAGCTGCAAACCCAACAACATTGATTAGTAGCGAGCTACAGGAAGAGATGATGCCTATGAATTTTGCTTTACCACTATCATCCACCATATCATCATCATCATCAACAACAACAAGTATCTTTGACATGATGATGCCATGTGATTATATTGGTGAAAAGGGTTATTCTTCTTCTTCTTCTTCTTTAGGTTTCTTGGACATGCTTGATGGGAATAATCAGGATTTTGGTGCTTCTTCTTTATTCGATTGGTTTCAGTTTCAAACTCCAGTTTTATCAGATCATCATCATCAGCAGCAGCAGATACAGCAACCGCTGCCATCACCGGCATCTACTGTTCCCGAAACCTCTGAGGTGTTAAACACTCCTAACTCTTCCTCCATTTCTTCATCATCGAACGAAGCTGGAAACGATTCCTCTTCGCAAGTTAAAGCTGGAGATGAAGATGAGCAGGACCAAGACAAGAACAAGAAACAGTGAGTGGGATGTTTGTTCTCATTTTAAAATTTGTTTTTCGGTGTTATCTTGATAGATTTGTTGTCTGCTTTTCTGCTGTTTTGTTTGGCTGGTGAAAGTTAACTAGTTTTGAATTAATCATCAAGTTGAAAAGTGAAAAAGTCTATTGAGAGGAAAAAGAATTGATGGATGAGTTTTTGTCGCTCTTTTCCTTGTTTTCTATAATATTTTCGGGGCTTCTTTTCGAAGTGCTCAAAGCGTAAGGTTGTCTTGGTTTAGGTTGAAACCAAAAAAGAAGAACCAGAAAAGGCAAAGAGAACCAAGATTTGCTTTCATGACAAAGAGTGAAGTTGATCATCTAGATGATGGGTATAGATGGAGAAAGTACGGCCAAAAAGCTGTGAAAAACAGCCCTTATCCAAGGTATCATTCAAGAATACACTCATTTTGTCTTCTTTATCTTTTTTCACATATTGTTCAAAATCTTTCTTGTTAATTTACTTGCGTTGCAAGAATATGCTCATGAACATCTGGAGCTTCACGAAACTGTAATTCATCCATCTTTTCCTTTTCTATCCAGGAGCTATTATCGTTGCACTAGCGCAGGATGTGGAGTGAAGAAGAGAGTCGAGAGATCATCCGAAGATAACACGATTGTCGTAACAACTTACGAAGGGCAACACACTCATCCAAGCCCAGTAACACCGAGAGGAAGTATCGGATTTTTGCCAGATTCAAGTGCTTTTGGTGCTGCAAATTCTTCGTTTATTTTCCCACAACATCAATACCACCACCACCAGCAACAACATGCCTACATGTATAGTTCTTCTCCTTCTCTCAACATTACCACTAGTACGAGTAGTTTTATGAATCCTCCATTTTCTCCAAGTTTTCTTCATCAAGAGAGATGGTTCAGTCCTTCACCTACTTCTTTGGTCAGAGATCAAGGTCTTCTTCAGGACATAGTGCCATCCCAGATGAGAAACGAGACTACAGAGGAATGATATTAATTTGCATGTTAGTTAATTACCGGTATGTACTTCTCTAATTGACTTGTATGGATTAGCAGATCATCATCATCATCGTCATCTCCCATTTCATGACACCGAATCTTATTACTGAAAAACGACGACGACAGCGGGCTATGGCATTTTAGCATATGCAGGACTAATTTTCCCTTTTCTTTTCCTTTTCCTTTTCCTTTCTTTCTATGGTTCTTTTATGTTATTCTTTATGTCCAGAGATTATCTTTTTCATGGATATAATTGAGTTTGTATAATCCTTCTCCCCTACTTTAGTACTTAATCATTTTCTTTAAATGTTTTTGTTATCTTCCATAAAATCCTTCATTCTTATTCTTCTTTGATCGGATACTTGGACAATGCTTATGCATGTTTACTGATAAGCATATATATGATTAGGGTTTGACATCAAGAGGATAAACGAAAACATATATGCATTTATCAAAGAGAATGATAAGTCTTTGGGAACTCTGATCATCTGATAAATGCGGGGAAACCCTAAAGATTGTATACTTACAAGCAGGGAAATCGAAACAACACGAATGACATACACTCTAGTCTATAGACTTTATGAAGGATGACCTTTTTCTTCCTCTTTAAGCTAATTTAAAACGTAGATATGTGATTCTGAGGCATCAATGAAGGTTACAAAGCTTTGGCGATATAAATGAAGAGCAATTCATCATCTTTATGGAAAAGGATGGAGAAAGATTTCGGTAGTGATATGGGTTAGCTTTTGAGCATTATTGAAGCTATAAATTATTACAACGTCGTTGGTAGGCATTGTTAAGGATTCTTAGATGTCTAGTTGTTATTACAAGAAATAGGGAAAGAAAAAACAAAAAAAAAAGTTGAATTTCTCTACTTTCTTCCGACTTTATATATAGGTTCCAGTTGTATATAACAGATCACGTAGTAATTAAACATGCATAAAGATGGACGATCTTATATAATTTTTCTGGTTTGTTTCGTTTCACCCACCATGTTCAACTACTATAACTTATTTTTCTACTTTGAATTGTGAATGCCAAGTACGTGAAAAGTACATATGATGGTCGTCTTAATTATATCTTAGCTGAGGAGGTTACTGCTTGCAATTGTAGAGCTAGATCTTTCTTTCATGTTGAATGGGAATTTAATGATGTAGGTGATGGGAAACGAGGACCCTTTTACCTAAATATTTATTCAACACTCTAGTGTAGGATTCCTACTTAAGCTTCAATGTCCTTGAGCTTTTGCCCTAAAGCATCGGTTTGTTTGGAAAGTGGAAAGAAATGAAAATTGCAACAATCTTGTTCGTTGAAAGAAACCAAGAATCAATTCCGAATTGTCTATCTTAGATATAAAATCATTCCTAAAATCGTATTAAATCATTTAAATTTCTGGATTGAACATGCTCTAAATGCTTACATTTCTTATAGGTGCTTTTCTTCTAATGAACAATCTCCTACTTGTGTTTGTTACTCTCCTCTACAGGATGTTTCCTTTTACAAATCAAAGGATTACGTTTGATTAAATCTAAGTATTCAAAAAAGAATTGCCACGTTTGTGTAGGATTCAAATCGAGTTAGGAAAGTTGAACCAAAGAAGTAAGACGGGGAAAAGAGGTTAGAGAAATTTGGTTGAGTGCAATATCGATGAAATATTCCTGACAATAGAAATGGGGTTGGATCATAGAGAGGATGGAGTGGTAAAAAGAAATAATTAAGACCGTCTATGGTGCGTTTTAGGGAGGAATACTACTGAGATGTTCTTCCAATTCTTATATGAATTGTTGTAAAAGAGGAATCAAATACTCCGAAATCAATTCCCAAGCCATTTTTGAATATACGACCTTTTCCCTTATAAACCCATCACTTGTTCTATGCTCCTTAATCCTCCTCCATTTACATTTGATTTTCTTAGTACCCGGGAGTTTTCATAATACCACGTCTAGTCATCATGGAAAGATTACTACTATTCATGTGGGCAATTCACACGAAATGATAATATAATCATGAAATTATATTTATGAAAAATAAAAAGAAATTAGAAGTTATATATATATATATATATATATATATATATATACTTTTTTATTATTTTTCCAAATAACTTTTACTTTTTCTATTAAATCATTAGATTATTATTTGACGTTATTTTTATCGATTATATTGATACGAAGATGATTAATATTTTTCTGAACGTGATCAATTAAAAACATTTGATAACATATAGAGCAGTGGACAAAGTATAAAAGCAAATCCAGTAACCGAATCTGGTCCTTTAATTAGACGGATGTATGGTCATGATTAACCATTGGAATGAATATATCAAAATAACTTTTCCTGGAAATATAATAATAATAATATAGCAAAATTTAAAAAATTGATACAATAAATATATATTTATTTTCAAATCTGAAAAATATTATTAATCATGAGAATTAAATGAAAATATTAATTATGATAATAAAGAAAAATATATTTTAAATTCATTATTTAATACTTGAATGTATAAATTTTTTTTAGAAGTTTTATCATTTTATAAAATTTGAAAGAAAAGGTAATATATTTTTATATTATATGTATGTATATATATATATATATATATATTAAATTCAATGATTATTTTAACATGCAATAATATAATTATTTTAAATTCATTGTTCTATATATGGTACTTTGGATAAGCCCAAGAGGAGCGATGGGCTTTCATTTGGCAGAACCACTCTAGATAAGAACACAGTAAAACTCTGTTCTGTATTCAAATTCTTGCCATGATTTGTCGTGTTTCTGTTGATGGCACCATGTATGGCGAATTGGGGGCAAATCTGCGCCAAATTCAAACGGGTTTCCTTTGAGAAAGTGTAGTTTAAGTGACTGACAACTTCTCATCATACAAGAAAATGGTAGGAGAAAAGGTTATGTGCTTCGTCTTCCACCGATAGCTGTTGATGATTTAAATGATACTTGGAATTTCTTTAATGCCAATCGCTGGTTTCGATCGTCCTGATAAAAACCTGTGGGGTTATACCACTTGCAGCTTGTTCCTTCTGGGTAGACAGGGAGTGAGCTAAATAGATGGTTGGTTGTACAGTGAGATTTCTTGCAGATTCATGGCAGAATATCAGGTGGGTTTACTAACATGTAAAGATCTTTGTGCACTGCAGAACTTTCTTTGAGAATCGAGTGGAATTTGTAAGCTCTACAGCTACTATCAGTTGATAGGATTTCTTTGGTAGTATACGAAGAAAGAGATCAATGCTTGAGTAACTTTCTGATAATGGAAACAGATACATGACAAAGATTTTGCATGATTTTGATCATACATCTGGTCTTTGGTATTTTACGGTCACATCTTTGAGCTTCTTCCTCAGCATCTAATAGAGGAAGTGATGGCAGGCATCCATTAATTTGCAGGATTATGATGTTCCATCCTGGTAGTTAGTGTTGAGCCTGCGGAAGCACAGAATCGACCTGATCCAAGACGATTGCTGGACGTTGGTCCAAAGTACAAGTAAACAGGTTTGAACTTTTCATGTATGAATCCATCACCATCAAAATACCTTGTAATGTTGTCTACAGGCTTGTTAATTGGTATCATGATTTTGCTTCATGAAAAGCATATACCACTTGTAATAACCCTGAGGCCCTGTCAGCCTGCCAAGAAGAGAGAAGAACAAGAAGCAAAAAGAAATGTTTCGTTTTCAAAACTAGCGTAAAAGGAAAACTTTAGGAAAGAATATAACAAGAGGATGCAAGCAAAAGATTAAAGAAAGGAAATATATAATTAGATGGGTAAGACAAGAATCTGCTTGGTGACAAAATGCAGGCTTGCAATATAGCAATAACAATAAAGATGAAAGAGACATAAAACCACTTTATACTACCATTTGACATTTGATAAAGATGGGATTTTGGAATCTTGAATTATGGCTTACATGTATGCAGAATAATCCACCATCATGCCTACGCTTGAGGAAAGTTTCCTATTTCGAGGGAATTTCTTCTGTTTCTTTCATGATTAAAAGATGAAATTAGTTGGATTTGTTCATTTCATGATTAACATGCTTCTATCATCGAGAAGTTTAAAGTTTGATTCTTTCAAATTCGTGAAAATCTCATCTATTAAATAAAATGTTGGCATATATATATCCAAAGGCTTAAGACAAAAGCGAGCCTGTACACTTGGATGCCCAGGTTGGTCCAACGTACCAGTCATGTGCCTGATGTTTTGCTGCTTTTCCATTGGTGATATGCTTATTGTTAACCAGTTAAAGATTCTTGGAAAAGAAATGGGTCGAATTTTAGGGCCGAATTCGTAACCACCATTATTGATATGATATGATGTATTGCAGGATTAATGTCTTTGAAGGAAAAACAGAGAAAAGAACAAGAACAGAGCACGTGGTGAGACCGCAGAATATTCTTGGTTCAAAATCAACATCAAGAAAGAAAATGGCTAATATATGGTTCAATTTACTGCTCCAAGTAGGCAGAAACATGAAGGAGGAAGAAGGAGATATTCTGTTATATATATATGTATATTGAAGTACATGGAAGAAACAGAATCAACCCTTCCGCATTACCTCAAGAATGGCCACAGCAATATCACAAAGATTGCGAATCAGCTTGTTCCTTTCAGATAACGGAGATTGATTATAGCCAGAGAAATTATTTTCACAAGCTTCAGCTTGTTTACCAGCATCAGATAACAAGTAGCTAGTGAATCCAAACCTCCCTCTCAAAAAAGCACTGATAGCTTGAGGAAGATTGTACTTGACAACGGGAATGTAAAGTTCAGCGCAGTTTGCCAATGGTCTCTGCAACTGAGGGTCAGTTCCTTGCTTGATGAGTTCTTGTATGAAGCTTAAAGTATCAGTTGCATTAGACAGAACAAGATTAGCCATTGTAGAAGCTACATCTTTGACATCTGAGATGGGATTCTGAGATGGTAAGGAGTCGACACAGAGGTCATAAAATGGCGTCTTCCTGCAAATTTGGTCTATCAGATCAGAAGAATGTGATAATGGGAGTGAAATTGAAAGGAGAAGAATGATGGGCAGTGATGTGATGGAGAATTTCATTATGGTGGAAGCAGAAAAAAGCTTGGAATGAAATCAAACAGTAGACGTTGGCTTGCAATAGATGTAATGCGGCATCATCTGAAGCTCATGTCCTTATAAAGACGAGGCGTTGCTGCTGTTGCCTCTAAAACCTGTGGGTAGATTCTGCTACCAACCTTTGGTAGTTCCTACTTAATACCCTTCCCATTCATATTATATCATTCTTCATTGATACCGGTTCGAGATTTAATTATATACAAATCATCCCCTAAATCGATAAATTAAATATGGATCATTTATTTTAGGATCATCGAAGAACTAAGAATTAGATGATGAGTCTTGTGAGTTTTGAACCAAAATTTTATGTCATGACAACCGTTCATGGACAGGAGGAGTACGTGTCAATACTCTGAAAACAGAATCCAAACATATACTAATATAATATATTTTTATAAATATTTTCACTCTATGCATTTAATTTTCCCACTTTATTTTTTCATATTATCTCGAAATTATTAATCATTATAATTATTAAATAATGTAAATTATATTTAAACATTAAAAAGAGAATTTGTGGTATGAAAGCCATCTTGGTTTTAAGGTTCATTGTCTGCTTCCGGTTTGTCTGGTTTTTGGTTTGCATTCTTTTTAAAACTTTAGCTCGTGAACGTCTAGAATCATCTATTGTCTGTCTCATGTTTCTTCCTTCTCCATAAACCTAAACCTAAATCTGCAGAGATGGACAAACGTTGTACATGAATATATATACGTATACAAGACAGTACCAGAAACGGCACCGTTCTTGCGATGACAGTCTAAGCCTAATAAAGAATTATCATGGTGAAGGATGAATACTGTCATCCATGACCTCATCCTTGATTCTGTCACCTCAACCCCATATTCGTTCTCTCGTCTTAAATATTTTATTTTTAATTATTTTATCTATCTTTACATAAATATCATATCTTATAATTCTAAAATGTTCTTTTATTTTATTAAAATTTTTAAATATCTCCAAATTATTCTTTATGCACAAACCTTTATCGTATATAAATTTTAACTCTCATTATTCTATTATCGTCAATCATAATTATTAACATTACAGTCAATTAAAATTTTTAAAAAATAAAATAAATACTTTTTTTGACTTTATCATTTATTTGGTTAATACTTTTGTCATTAATATTTTAGAATTTTCAGGTAATTTGTAATTTGGTAAATGCATTTACATGTCATATGCATATGTGTTGATAAATATATATAGGTAGTATATGTTATATTTTGACAAATATATAGTCAATAATGTAAAAATAAAAAAATAAAATTTAAAAGTCAATGATAATGATTTTGATGTTTAAATTAGTGTTAAGAGATTGAAAGATTGAAATTTTAATAGCAATGATAATTAAGAGGATAATATGAAATTTTCAAGTAAAATGATAATAATACAATTAAAATAATAAAAATATAAGAATTTAAAATGATTCAACTAATAAATTTTTGCATCCATTTATTCAAACAATCCATTTGAATTTTTACTAATCTTTCAACAAAAATTACAACTATAGAATTATAATTTCAGTAACATTTATATTTTTTCAAATACTATCACACTAAACCCTTACAAAGTGTTTTTCAAGAGTCACACAAAACCTTATTCAATCATAATTCTTTAATATATCTTAAAATAAAATCTAAAAGAATAATATAGATTGAAAATTTAAAAATCTTTTACAAACTCAAAAAAATACATAAATAACATGATAAATGAGTTCAAGATAGAAATATAAGCAATTGATGAACAAAAGATTGAATTCTTACCTTCTACAAAATTAATTCACCTCGATATAAAAGGTTTTTTTAGCTCAAATGATTGTTGAGAGTGCATTTAATATAAAAAAATCATTATACAATATTTTAAAATATTACAGAAAAAATTATTTATCTGAAAGCGTACCATAGTATGTATAAATGATACGATCATACCATAATTTAAATTAATTGGATAGTAGACAACTGTATGATTGTACACTCCATTGGTATGATCATACTATTATAGTTTGCATAAAATTAAAATATTAAAATATTATGTTTTAACTCATTCTTGAATCATGACATGGGTTAGATACTACTATTCATATAAAAAATCAAATTTAACATTTAAAAATATTTTATTAATATTTAACATTTAAAATTATTTTATTAATAACATAGATAAAACATATATCTTCTTAAAATTAAAAGATATTTATATAACTCCTGGTTGTATCGGGAATCAAATGTACCAAGTTATATCTTTGAAAAAAAAGAATCCTAATTTATTAACCATAATAATAATAAAAAAAGGAAATAAGACAACAAGAAGAAAAAATATGAAATCAAAAAAAGAAGATCATCCGAAGAGGAAAATATAAAAGATTTGATGATTATAAAATGATGGTCGTGATAGAATATGATGGTTAGGATTTAGAAAGAAAGAAAGAACACAATGTAATTAGGATTTGAAAAATTGAATGATGACTATATAAATCTAATAATATTAATATATGATATTTTGTAAAATGAAAATCAGAAAATGACATGTCTTTTTATTTCATTTAAAAAATCATTCATTGATATGATGTTTTAATAAAATATCATTCAAAAAACATCAAGTTTTCTTAGAAACAAATAAATATTTATTACTTCATCGTCCAATTATTGAATCTACAGATTTCCAATTCTTTTGATGACTTCCTCTCATGGCTTTTTTCCCCAGAAATCAGCATGGACTCGTTGCGGTAAACAAATTATGCGGCGGATGAGGCTTTCTCATGTCTACTGTTGTGTATACGTAAAAAGATAACTTTACCAGCAAGAAGACAAACACCATACCATATGCAATAACTAAGGCGTCATGAGTCACGGGTGATTTCCCACCAACATTGCCTTCACAAGCATTATTAACGCCACTTTCAGCAATTTTGGCCACTACTTTTTGGAAAGCACGCAGCACAGTCACTCATTTAGCATCGAACCATATGAAACTGATGGTCGATCAACTGTAGCATGATGTGCGCCTCTTTTATAGCTTCTTGGTTCTGACTTGAGATAATTGTGGCAAAGATTGTGTTTACAAGTTTTGGATATCAAGCTTGGATCAGATTGGACATGGCTGAATTGGGTTTGGTAACTAACAGAATTGTCAAAGTACAGGAGCAAGAATAATGGCATCTAAAGTGGACAATCTGAATTATGAATCTTTATTGAGCACACATACTTCAATAATTCTCAGCATTATAAAAAGAAAGACACCAGTGAGTATGATTCAAACCTGTCAAAATTGCAGTTGCACGAACAAAGGATTTCCCATCTAAAATCAAACCTAAGTAAGAAAATGGAACTATTAATCCAGAATAACAACTCTGAAACGGGTACAAGGCATCATATATGTTGATATATTCCAACAACAGGATGATGTATGATGTCGAGCAGCACAGCATGTCCTTGGCTAGATGATATTGCATCAACTCCTCAGAATATATGCACAATATCGTAAGCAAATCTTTTCATGTCAAGGAAATACCACGTAAGATAATGGACAGCTCAACATAAGAAATCATATCAAATGTTTTTTTGAATCTTCAGAGAATTTGTAAGTAAATGATGTTCAACTGCTCAGAAACGTCATTGATATATCTGCCTATCAAGACATAGCAAGCCGAAGATATCAGCAAAAACATGAAATGGCGAATGCCAACAACTCCATGAGAGCACAACATTGTTAATCACAATGCTAATGGCTGATGATCCATTATCCTACATTACGGATCAAAATTATGCAAGAATTTCTCTTTAAAAATATTTGCTCATATCATGTTAGTCATGGAAAATCTCAAACAAGGGAAAAGAAAACAGATAAAGGATACGTCCAGAACAGCACGAACGACTGCATAAACATGATAAGACATCGTCAGTCTACTGGAAAAATAAATAATTAAGACAAAAAGAGAAATTCCTTGTGAAATTACCATCAAAAGAATATCTAATAAAAAGCATGACTCACAAGCACGACTGTATGGCTTGTGAAAGACATACTAAACATAACAATCACTGTCAATTCCATGGCCCTCCTCTTGAATAGATTGTAGATTCCATGGAAATAATAATGGAAGAATTGCAGCAAGTACAGTGGAGAAAGGGGGATTTTTATAGAAAGAGAAATCATATATGAGAAACAAAGTACATTTTCTAAAAAAAATTAAAGAGAAAACGTACCATAAGCCCACCGAAAAATCCATCAAGTAAAATCCGGTTCCAAGAGTCGAAGTATGAGTGAACAGAAAATTTAGCCTTTGCTAAGATTCCAATTGAAGCAATTGCCATAACCAGGAAATAAAAGATAAAACCAGTAAAACCCGTGAACCCAAAAATTCCAGCAATCACTCCACCCATGATAGACAGAAATGTCCGACTGCGAAAAAGAAGAGATAACATTTTATTATAAGAAACTATTTACTTTCATTTAGATGCCAGAGAACCAAAAAACAGCTGAGCTTAATACAGATTAACTGTTAAACGTGCCATAAGTGCCTACCATTAGTTAGCTTTAAACCTGATTAATTAACGGGGTTTGAACCAGAATATAATCTCATTTACGGGTTGTAGGAACCCGGGACTTTAAGGACCCTGAATCGCTGTGCACACAAACAGTTTACTCCAAGAATCACAGCCCAAAAGAATTTAGAAACGAAATTGAAGTGAAGCTTCCGCGTGATCTTATCACATAATTTTCACTTTTCATAGCAGCAGAATTTCACCTATATGGCACAAATGACGGAGAATAATAGCAAAAGAGTAATCTTAATCAATAGAAACAAACCTGTAATACACAACTTTCATATTACTCTGCAAATTCTCAGCATTGAATGTTGGTAAATCATCCCCAGTTTCACTTGATTTCTTCTCTGATCCACCAGACTCATTATGCCCAGCCATGCCTTCTGCTTTCTATAATCTAAATTTACAAAAGAAAAAGCGCATGAATTCTATTATAACATTAACAATACGTTTATGTCGACTAATTAGCACTCAAGCATCTACTTATTCGTTCCCAATTTCCAAGCTTTTTCAGAAACTGAGTTTGCTTACGGTAAAACAAAATGAATACGACTTGTTTGTGGAAATTGAAACACAAACTATTCATCAAAAGTAAATCAAAGAAAACCCAACAAAGATAGCCCTGCATAATGCTAATATGAACCGATCCGAATCAAATAATCAGGAACAAATTTCAGATAATTAAAGATACCAACTTTGAAAAACATTTAATAAGAATTTGCAAAAGCACGGAATCTCTTTTAGCTGAAAGAGAAAAAGACATAGAGAAGCGATCTATAACGGTAATAGATCCGTTAATGGATACGAACCTTTCTCCGCAGTGCTATGAATCCAAACCTAACCGGCGTCGGACTTGTCGGTGTCTCGAGTTACTTGGGTGGATTGAGGATAATAAATGTAAACTAAAGTCCACTTAGTCTTGAAATTTTACAAATGACTCCTCCAAATATTTAGTACTTAAATCCCAGTCCTTCTGGAAACGGCGTCGTATTTGCGGGCCCTGCCTGGATTGATAGAATCAAACCGTTTATTTGTTGTAAGAAGGGCGTAACTAGATTAGTGTTATAAGAATAGCTTTGGGATTGCGGATGGATTTGGTATTCACAAGATCAAAGAGGAACTGCACGGTCATACTCGGTTCTGCGACACCCTATTAGGATAAAAGACGCTATGAACGATCTGTATGGTGAAATTTAAAGAACTTTCACTAAATGGATTCCATCTACATAAAGCCCTTTTCTTAAAAGGGTGGTTGGAAAATGCTTGCAAAAATTTTAGGGAAAATCAAGTATGGAAACTATCATAGCTTTTCACCATTGTTTCTTGCCTTTTTTCTTCCTCTTGTTACTATTGCTACTACCACTACCAGTGTTCTTAGGACCATTTCCAGCCTTAGCAGATGGGCTCTCGGCCGAGGTGCTCCCGCTGAAATTGTCAAATACTCCTGCTTGCACCGCATTCTGTAGCCACTCGAAGAACTCTTCCTCTGTCATGTTCTCTTCCAAATTTGATGATGGCACCCGCCCACTTCTTTGTCCTGAACTCGATCCCTTGCTGGTGTTATTATGCTTTGAGGTGATGCTAGTGTTGACGTGAAAACTCGGTTTGTGAGTGTTGGCTGGACATCTCATTCCCTACACCACAAAATCAGCGTTCTTATATTAGAAAGCATTCGTTCATGATCGCATATTCTTATACTAGAAAGCAAACTATTAGTTTGTCCACTTGAGCTAGTTAGGCCGAAGGCAGAATTTTGGGTTTCTCATCACTCATGAATTCATCATTATTAGAAGAAAATTAAAGATTGGAGAAAAATAGCTTACCTGGCAAATATACCATTCAGTAGCGTCATAAATTTTGCTATCTGCACAAACATACGCTGAGGGATTGTCAACCTGTAGAAAAACCGTGTCAAACATGCACGCTACAATTGAACATGACTGTTTGAATTAAACTCTTGTAACTGGATAGTTGCGTATGGAAGTTGAACTCCATGTATGTACCCTCTGCAATAATCCGAAAAGGAACGGTTGGGAAGACTGTTCAACCCATCCATCTCCATCTTTTGCCTGATGAAAGTCTTTGCATTCCTGTGGAAGCAAAAGGATAACAGTTAAAATGCGGTGGTTCTGTTATTTTTAACAAGGAGATGGACCATGCTATTTGCATGTACAAGGATAATACCCTTGAAACTAATCTTTAAGGGGAGAGTGACGGGAAGAAAGGTATATTTATGCAAAAATAATAACCTGACACCATCTTGCTCGAGATTTCTGCTTGCTTGTATAGACCCACACATGAAAGTCATTACACTTTCTGCAACTTATTCGCCTCGATTCTCCAAATGGGTCATTAGCTTCCGAATGTGCAAATCCAGAGGCAAACACGCCACGTTCTCCATTCTAATCAAACAATCAGTCAGAGAAGATACCTAACTAAATAAAATGAAAGGCTTGCAAAAAAAATTCAAACAAGAAATAAACAAACCATGTTAAACAACGATCACTATTGATACTAACTTCAACTTCCAAACCTTTCACTCCTTTCTTGTCTAGATTTGAACCATACACAGGATCCAAGTGACTACACTAGAATGTGGTCCTCCAATAAATCTAGGACAACTGGTTCAAGATGCTACTGAAAGCAAGTGAAAAACGAAAAAACAGCCATATGGATGATGATGTTGCCAATAATAAAAATTGGCTTCAATTAAGAAATTCCAAACTTCCAAATATATAGCCAAAACTGTCAGCTAATCATGTTGTACAAATGCCCAATTGCTTGAAACTATACAAATCCAACTAGAGGCAGCGTACCATTAGCAATCACCTTATTTTGTTCATCATGAACATTCTTCCGATGCAAAAGAACATGACCAACACAAAAACAACTCAAGGAAAAATGCTAATGACAAAAATAACAACTAAACGGAGGTTATTAGAAGTTGATTATCATGTCAGGTGTACAACAAAAAAAATGGTAGAGAACAGATGTCCAGACCTTCGAAGAATTGCTCTGAAACCTACGAAAATAGTTCAGCAACTCTTCCCTCCTTAATTCATCATCATATGCTTTTCGTTTTAAGGAGTCAAGCAAAATCTGAACAGTATAAAGACGATAACACCAATTACAAAAAACTTCTGCTGCCTTCTCATTGTGAAATTGTGAAATTACAAAAAACCAATTAAGTTACCTCATATGCATTTTGCAGTTTCTTGAAAGCTTCTGCTGCCTTCTCATTGCCCATATTCTTGTCAGGATGAACTAGCATTGCCTTTAATTTAAATATATGAAATAATATCAGTTGATAAATCTGGAAAAGTTGTAATTCATAGACAAACAAAAGTGAAGGCACATGTGCAAGTAAATCCGGATAAATTTTACATTTCACCCAAATTTGTTAGCATCATATCTAACGTGCATCTATAGGTGAATTTCAGCACATGGAAAAGCAAGAGGATTCTTAGAGAACTGTAAAACACTGATATCACCTCCCTGACTATATCAGATTTATCAGAGCTCTTAAAATGTCCAAAAAATTGGTTACTGGGATAACTAGCAACAAAAGGTAATCAGACAAAAAACCACCATGTACCTTTTTTCTGTATTCCCTCTTTAGCAGAGAAGCATCCACACTCTCATACCGTGACAAACCCATCACTGAATAGTGATCAGTACATTTCAATAGCCGAATAACTTCTTCTTCAGAAGTCAACTCAGAATCAGCCCCACTGGTTGAAGGTACTCCAGGGCCACGGTCTGATGCTAACCCTGGACCATTTTCAGTGAATGAAGGATGAAAAGACTCTGAATTGAAGCCTGATTGACCTTCCACCCCTGCAGCTTGTTCCATGGGATTGGGTCCTCCGCGCTGGTTCATATTATTTTTGAGGAAGTATATCAGAATGTCACATGAGAGAAAAGATAAATTGAGAGCCAAAAGTAGGCCAAGCCATCCAACATATGTCCACGCACAATACATGGAATACACAGTCGTAACAAAGAGTGCAAGCCTTTCATGGCTCAACATGAATGCCAATCCTGAATAGAAGGAGAGAAGAGATTAGCATACCTTTTTGCCAAATAAATAATACCAAATAGGTGATAAACGGTGAAAAAATCAAGAAATTACCCCCAATGATAATGATAAATGTTGTAGTCCAGAAGCTCCCATAGAGCCACAAGAAAACAATTCCAGAAATGGCAAGAACTAGAAGCCCAAGGGTGAGACCAATGAAAACTCCCACAGATGCACCTATGGCCTGAATAGCTCAACATTTAATTATAATTGCATTTAACAATGCAAGCAGAACTCAGCTAAAACCGGCAATGAAGAAATTCAAGAGAATGTAACATGTAGCTGGAAAAGTACAATGATGCAATTACAGATCTTTTTTTTTTTTTTTTTTTTTGTTTATTTTCTTTTTTATGTTGAAGACAGTTAAGAAATATCAGATGCAACATTCCTCAGAATTACCCAGGTGATGTTTTAAACAATGAGACCATTTCAGCTATTTTCTGGAGTGCCAATAGCATAGCTGATACCAAACAAATCAAGAGTGTCAAAACAGGTTGATGGGTTGTACTCATGTCAGGCTAAGAAACTCTAATAACAGAATTAGTGTTACCATGAACAGAATCATTTAGTTATTGCATCAAAAATCTTAACACCAACATGATACGAGGATTGAATGGATGACGCAAATATAACACACAATTTTTTTATTTAAGTGGCTTGTATAAAATGTGCAAACCCAATATGTATGACACGAATGCAACAAAACATAACATGTTTGTTTACATAAGAAAACATGCATATATGACATAAAAAAGACAAGCTTGACCCTTAACAGTGCAATAAATTGCAAGAAGTCCAAAAAATGCCGATAGATATAATACAACATGTTAAGTTAAAAGGTTGGTAAGGGATTCATGGCTAAACTTGTCAGTGACCTATTTATGACTCAAGCCTGTAAATACTTGGCCCATATTTGCTAATTTTTCATGTTCCTGAATTGGTTTGTGTGTCATGGTCCATTTTGACACCCCAACAGAAAATGGTTGATGAATAGTATATTAGCATAATAATACAACATTGACAGAATTGTGTGGAGTTACAGTTTATCTAGGTCGGTGCAGAAATAAAATTCAATGAATGAACAGCAAAACATAATTAAAACATACCAGGAAGATAAGAAATTTGAAGGTCCCAACCATAGCAAGCACTGAAATGATGCTGCACCATATTACTGAAAAAAAGGAGGAGGTCCCTAATCGTAGAAAGGAATCAATGCCTCTAAGAGTAAAGTCCAACCAAACCATTGCTAGAAGAAGCATTATATTCCCAAAATGAATGAGCCATTTTGAAACAAGAGGATATGCTTGAACAACTTTCGTTTTAACATATGTACAAGCATCATATAGGTTGCTAGTGACTTGAGCAAACAAAGGCCTGTGCCTCTCCAGCCAATCACCTGCTGCCTCCAACATGGGCATAGCTGAATCCCTCAAGTTTCTAAACGCAACACTACCAGAAAACTTCACATTTTCCATTGTATTTCTTATATGCAAGCCATTAAGCAAGTAATTTACACCATTTCTGACATGTTTTATACCACTTTTCCAGACAGGCAGCGTTCTATTTACTTGCCTTGCGCCAGGAGGTTCAACAAAAGGACTGCTCCCTAAATCAAATTGGGATGACACCGACTCCCTTGGATCCTGCACCTTGTCTATCCCTTGCTTTTCTTTTCTCTGAAATTTTCCAGAATTTTGTCTCGTTCTGCTATCATCTTCAGCAGGGTAGGTTCTCCTCACATTATCTGTAGAGTGACTAACTGGATGGCTGCCATTTAAGATTTCTTCTCCAGGAAAAATTTTCACCTCGCTTACTTTACCTTGTACTTTTGTCCCAGGAATTGCAAAATCTGAATCAGACACCTTTTTCTTGTGGTTTGGTGCATTATGTACCACCCCATTCCTTTGTTGATTACCTTTACGAGCCATACCTGCTACAATTACAAATTGAATAGGGAGTCGAGCTAATCCATATCTAATTCTATCAAGGGAAGCATGCCTTGCAGCATAAAACTACTGGGAGAAAAATTACAACCTGTCATCAAAGAATGTGTCAGTCGAGAGTAAAAGCTTCTAGCACTAGAACTTATAAGAAATAAAGCACGTGGGCAATCGCAAAAGGGGGTTGTACTTTCTTGAACCAAATGCCTGTCCCCGCACATTTCCATAGACAAAAGTTTAGTAGAATTTTCTAATTTGTATTGAATTTATTGGCAGGAAGTAAGAACAGAACTCAAATTCTACCAACAACAGGGACCATTCATCACGGCTATTAACATGATTTAATGGATATCACATCAGTGGAATCACTAAAAGATGGAAATGATGATAAAAATCGTTACGGAACCCAGTAAACAGAAGATGAACTACTTAGGTGACTAAGTAAACTCCCAAGCGAATTGATACTAAAAAGTTCCATAGCTGAAGAAAGCACAAAAATCATCCCTTAGTTCGCAAAATTAACGAAAAGATAGCTTCGATTCAACTATTTTTAAAAAAAGAAAAGGTGAGAAAAAAAAGCACCCAATTAAGGACCATAACACCCCCCCCCCCTCTCAAAAAAAAAAAAAATCGCTGACGAAGTTCAAAACTATCAACAACAGTACAGCAGAAATGGAAAAATTCTACAAAATCAGAAGAAAAAAAAAAGAACCCAATAGCATACCTGGAACTAGAGCGAGTGCAACTCGAAGAAAGCGGAAGGAGAGACTCAGTTGCCAAAAAGAAAGCCCTAAAAGAAAAAAATGAAACAAAAAAATCGTATGAACATTGAAGGGTGTAAAAAGTCATAACATACTTATTCGTTTCAATAGATGCTAATACAGTAGCAATAACCTTAGACCAGAATCTATTCCACACACACAATAAAAATAAAAAAAAAGAGAAACAAACAGAGAGAGATAATTGAACAAACTGGGAGCTATTATATTGTGTATGAAAGTGTAATCTGAGAAATTGAAGACGCCGATAATCAACCGCAGATTCTTCTGCTTCTCATAAACGCCATCATCATCACATAATCCAGCAGCGCTTCGGCTTCCCTCCTACCGAATTGTTCACCAATTTTGATTCACTGGACGACTTCGTTTCGTTAGGCTGTATTTTCCATCTGACTTTTTTTTTTCCTTTTGGTTTATTCAATGAATAAGAATAACCATAATATTATCCTTCCATGGAATGAAATGATTTAATTTTACATCATTTATGAGTAAAAATAAATCAAACGGTTTCATTTTCACCCCCGCCAGGTTGTTTCCTCAATGAATGAATGAATTTAGAGAAAAAAAATAACAAATTAATTAAAACCAAATTAATTATTTTTAAATTTCGGCTTTATTTTTTATATTTTTATTTATTTATTTATATAATATAATTTTATTTCAATTTTCAATTTAATGAAAATGATATTGTAAAGTTAATATTGATTTTTCATTAAATAATATATGAAATATTACTTTTATAGGTTCGGGCTGGTCCAGGAATCAGCCCATATTGATATCCGGTTCAGCCTAACCCATATGAACCAGTTAGGTTACTTCACGTAATTGGCTTATGAAGCCCACAATAATTAACAATTTTGTATATATTAATATTATACATATTTCCATTTAGATTATATGTAATTAAATTTAATTCGATAAAAAATACAATAATACATTACATTAAATATTTCTGTTAGTAATTTTATTATATTACAATTAAAATTACTATTATTAATTATATTATTAATAAGTAATTGCTATTAACATAAATCTATCAATAATTTATTATTTTATATTAATCAAAATTATAATATGCATACACAATTTTTAAATACTAATTTTAATATAATTAAATAATTAGTAAACATTAATATATTTTAAATTTAATACTAATAGTTTATATAATTACACTTTTATGAGATATAATATTATAATTAAAGTATGAAAATAAATATAACAAATTAATAACAAATGCTCTTAGCATTAATATTGTTATTTGAAGAACATGATAAAGGAAATATTAGTTTGATTAACGATAAAAAAGATGAAAAATGTGGATTGGCAGAATATGAATCAAGTGAAGTAAAGAGAACATAAGCAAAGACACATAGAGAAGAGCAGATATCAGAAGGCGTGTGTGATAAAGGAAAGGAAACGAAGTAACAATCAATGCATAACAGACCTTTTGTATTCCTAAGATCTATTGTATTTCCCATTCAGTCTTCTTTTCCTTCATGACTAGAGCTGATGAACTTGAAGCAATAATAATGGCAGATGAATCCAATCTACTGCTGCATCATTCAGATCAACCAGGATTAGTACTTGTAATACCTTGGAGCAAATATATGTTACATACATTGAGGGCAAAGAATAAGCTTAGCTTTATTGATGGTTCAACACCCATTCTTGATGAAACCTTTGTCGAATATGATAGTTGGAGAAGATCAAATTCCATGGTAATTTCGTGAATATTGAATTCATTATCTAAGGATCTTATTGAATCCTTCATTTATGTCGCTTTAGCAAAAGCTGTCACATCCTCATTTTATAGCCATATTAAATGTTCATATATTCTTATGATAACTTGATCATGCATGATTGAAAAATTATTAAATGTACGAATAACATGAAATTAGTAATTTTGATGTGCATTAATTTTTATATGATCTTAATTACGATTATGACATAAAATTATGTGATATATAAATGATATAGGAAAATATAAAAGATGTTCTAATTAATAAATGTCATGATCACGATAAAAAAATAATTAGTGAATTCATTAAATGTTGATATATCGATGAATACGATGTTAATAATAATTGACATACGTACGTATGATTAATAAAGATGATAATTAAGCGTATGTATGTGATTATAATAATTAAATTTACATATAAGAACTCGAATATGAAATGATATGAATAAGTATTTGAGGAATTAAAAATAAATTATAAGTATATAATGAATGTGTATAATTTAATAATTATGTATGATATCTAAATGAGATAAAGAAATAAATAATTTATTAAACGTACATGCAATTGTTTAATAAAATATATGTACGTATGTAAAATGTTAGAAAATAGAATTTTAGATTAAATTAATATATTAAGAGTATTTATGATATCATAATTATATATGATTAAGGAATGCATGTAATTAATTAATACGAATGAAATGCATACGTGTATATATATACGATTAATATAAATGAAATGTATAAAAGAGGTATAAATGTAAGAATAATGTAGTAATTAAATATGTATTGGTATTAATAAAATGGATTAATATGATTGAATGAATATGATATTATATATGATATATATATATATATATATATATATATATATTGAAAAGAAATAAATAAATAAGAAATGAAAGAAATAATCTGATTTTATATATATATATATATATATATATATATATATATATATATATATATATATATATATATATAT
>CANYBF010244163.1:0-15482 GCA_948192965.1 Dalechampia spathulata | reverse complement strand
GAAAGTAGTCTATATGTCTATCATTAATAGGTAATAAAGTGACCGAAAGGGAAGTTATTACATTTAAGCATTGCTTTGAGAATTGAACTGATGTAATTAATGACGACCAGAATTAAGTTTCATCCATTCAACCCTAAAAATATTTGTATCATATGTAGCATATATTGCTTTATCATTATTACTTTGTTTATTAATTCTGTTTGGAACAATTGATGTAAGTTGATGCCTAAATAATTAATGAAATCGATGTCTAGTATTTGATTACCATTAGTCCCAGTGAACGATACCTTTATACTACGATTGCGACCCGTATTCTTACGGTAGCGTAATTACTTTATTAAGGAATATAAATTTAAAACTTGTTGAATTAAGTGCATGTGAAGTTAAGCCTGTTTTTACGCGAACATTAGGAAAAGATGATTTATGACTAAAATTAAATTCAAATTACTAGAAAAATAAAGAGGAAAACTTAGTTATCTTTAGAGTTAGTAGACATATGTGAAACATTGATTGATTTTGCTAAGGAAGAGGTTGGGATTTAGAAGAACTCACCAAGCTAATTTAATATATGATTTAAGGCCAAAGTAAAGAAACATTTGAAGAGAGAGGAAAGGAAAAAACACAAGTAGAAGAATCAAAATGAATTAAGGTACAAGGGATAAGGGAGTTACTTCCTCAAATATTCTTTTTTGATGATTGAAAGCTCTTCATTTTGATATAAAGGTTATCATTTTTCACCCAAAAATCATGTAAAAATGATGCAAAGGGTTTGACATGACTTAAGTGAGCCTTAAGAAGAGCCAAGTTGCCTATTCACTAATAAAAATTTTGCATGTCAAGCCTTATACAAGTCGTGTTAGCTTGTACATGAGTCATGTAATGCATATTCCATCAAATAGCCATCAATTTTAGTCCAACATGACTTAAGTTAAATTAAAATAACTAAAACATGCAAAATTAAGTTAATTAAAAGACAACATAAATCAAAATATTTGAACATATAATTCAATAAATTAGGCCATCATTAAGAATTATTATGCATAAAATGCAATGAAATGATAATATTAATGTAAAATACTATGATTAATGGAATAAAATAAAGGAAGGAGTAAAGAAAATATTAAAGTACTAAATAAATTATAGTAAATGTAAACTTTTATGAAAATAAATGAAATGTATGAGAAATGAGATAAGAAAGTAGTAAGTTTACTACAAACATGACAGTATCAAAAGTATATATTTTTATTCACATTAATAGTACATTTAAATAAAAAATATACTATTCTAAATTAATAATTGAAAATTAATGTAAATATGATTAATATTTATATTATTATTTCAAATAAAATTTATAAAAGAATAATTTCCTAAAATAAATAGTTAGTATAGTAAGATCCATGATAAAAGATATTTTTATATATTTAAATGGATTTGTTGAATTAATATAATTTTTTAACATATTTATAAAACATAAATGTTTTACTAAAAATTGTGAAACATATGAACATTTGATCCTAATTGTAAAATATGTCAAAAGATGGTGTCAAAAATATGTAACTTTTTATCAAAATTAAAAAATATATAAAATGTTTGGATTTTTTAAATAATGATTGCTTAATTGATAATATGCAAGTAAAAAATTTAAAAAGGTATGTTAACTATCATATCATATTAGTTTTGCCAGTTGTAGGTACTAACTATCATTGCAAAATTGAATCATTATATGAGAAAAATAAAATTTTTGATTAAAATTATGAAAACTTGTAAAATTTGGAATGTTTTTTCATTAATAAACAAAATTTTGCTTTGCATTGTCATAGTTAGAATAAACATGGAATTCCAACATTATGTATGCATAGGTATTTTATATAATAACATATTCTAAGGAAATTAAGATAATTTAATTAGAATTAAATTATCTTAATTTCCTTAGAATTATGAAGTACTTTCAATAATCAAGGAAAATTTTAGAGTATGTATAAGGATGAAGAATACTTATTGTATTTTTTCTCATTTATTTATTTATATGATATTACATATGATGGATGATTTTTTACATAAGCATGGATGATATTTTGTATTAAAATACCTTAGAAAATTTAGAAAACTCAATTGGAATGCTCATATTCGATATAAAGGCATCAAGCAACATGAATTTAGGCCTTTCAATTGATAAATGACATGAAAATAATGAGAAATTATAGATTTTATGTAAATTATAAATTTATTTAGTATGGCTATCAACATGGAAGGTAACTAATATTTTAGAAAATTTTTTTTTAATAGTAACTTAGGTAAAAATTCGATAAGAGAGATTATTAGTATATATAGAAAATCTTAGAGTATGACCTAAAAGTTTAATATGAATGCAAAAAATTTTGTAGAATATTATCATATAAATTAATATTTAGTAAAGTATCATATTAAGCAAATAAATTCTATGTATGCTACTTAGACCCATAAAATTATTATTAGAAATTATATGAGTGGTTCTTAATTGATAATAATAAATATTAGAAATTATAGATACTTACACTATGCACATATCTTACAATATCATACTTTAAATTTATATTTTAATTGAACCAATGATAGAAAATTATTTTATTCAAATAATTGAAGTTTTGAAAAATTACCTAGTAAATTTTTATGACTACAAAATATTATCCATAATGGAATGAACTTTAACTTAATCATATTTAGATTATATAAATTATTTATATGAGTTATAATACTTTAATTAATATAAATGAAATGAAAATTAAGTTAGGTTTAAATGTGAAATGACTTGAGATGATCCATGGATAATTAAAAAGAAAAAAGAAAATTGAGCTAAAAAAGGAAGAGTGTAAGATGATTGACATGAGCGATTTCAAGAGAAATGACCATACTTTTGTTTTATAGCATGGACATGTTATGTAGACTAAGGTGATTATTAGAATTATGCTAATTAAGTTATGAAAAGCCAATAGGGAATTGATAACCATTCTATTAAGGTAATTAATTCTCCTTGAGTTTATAAATAAGAGAGAGGGCAAAGACGAAATTGAAAAACATAGCCTAACTCTTATAAAATGAAATCTTGATTCTCCTTTAGCAAAAAGCTAATAGTTATTTTTTTAAATCCCTTCTTAATATCTATATTCTAATAGATATTCCTTCACTTTTCGAAATTAATTAAACAGGGTTTTGGTTTTAAAAAGATTAAAGAAATTCTAGGGGAGTTCATTTGAGGTAGTTAAGCTTATCGAATATCTTTAAAGCATAAATCATCCTTTTCCATCTCATTCAACTACTAAGAAGTTCGTATACATGTTTAAACCGTCTTGGGGTTATTTATGGAATTAAGGAATTGACGTTGGCTATATGTAGTTTATGAATGCAATTATGTTAATGATTTGATAATGTGGTATTGAGTTGATATAGTTGTTAATGAAATGTAACGGGAATAGTGGGTAGGGAATTAAGATGATGGATTATGTTAATGGAAGGTTTCAAAGGTATAAAAGAAAAGAATATACATTTTTTTAATTAAATTTGACCTTAAATCTGTAAAATAAATGCCTAGAGGCCAAGGAAAACACTAGAAAATATATAGAGTGTTCAATAGTTTAACTCAAGTTGAGTTAAGGATAACTTGAGTCGAGTTACTTGCAAAAAAGTTGAAATTTGATGTTTTCAAGTCTAACTCAAGTTGAATTGAGGTTAACTCGAGTCAAGTTACTTTCATGAAGTGAAAAATCTGAGTTTAAAGCCTAACTCAAGTTAAGTTACATGCATGAGGGTAAACAATGGGTTTTAAAGACTAGTTAAAGTTGAGTTACACCCACTTTAACTTAAGTGCTCCAAATAAACATTACAATTGGTGAAACTTGATTATGAAAAAAAGGTACCTAGACTAAAATAAGATGTGAATTATATAAATAAGAACCTAAATGAGATTTTTATATATAAACATTACAATTGCTTTACCATTGTGCCACAATTTGGGTAGCAAACCTATGCATAATCAATCTAGTCACAAGTAGAATTAAGATAGTTACTTTTATGTGTTGAGTGCTTTAATGGAATTCACTCTTATACCTCTACAATGCACCATATTTTATTCTTTTATAGACTAACATGTATGTTGATTTTTAATTCATTTATTAAATGACATGTTATTTATCAATGGGGATGTATTAGGTGTTGATGTAGAACTATTACAGTTTATGTTGTTTAAAATTATGACATATAATCCTTAAAATCTAAGTTCTTGAAATTGATTTATGCAAGTCATATAATTAGATGATGTAAAATGTTGATGTATGTTTTAAATATTATCTTTCATTGAAGAAATTTGAATTATTTTTAAGAGAATCTCAATTATCATCTATTTTAAATTTATGATCTTCAAGAAACCAAGCCTATTTTAAATTTATGATCTTTAAGAAACCAAGTTATTTAAGTTCATAATTCTTTGAGTAAGCATGAATTTGAAAAAGAGAATTATTAAAACAATATTGAAAATGTTTACCAAACTTAATTGATTTAATGTTATCTTATTTTACTTAGTTTCAAATGGATTACAAAAAAGATATTGAAGGTTAGAATATGACCATGGTGTCAAGAAAATCATTGCCAATGATTTAAAAGAAGAAAAAAATTTAGTGACATTTCAGTAATGTAGCTTAACTATGTTACAATATGATACCCTCTATTATGGTTTACATACGGTCTATTACTTAAGGTGTTATATGTTAACTTAAGCATGTTTCATGATCCATATGTTATTATGTACAAGTAAAGATAATTCTACAGGTTAAATGTTCATATCTCCTTAACTCTTAAGATCCATAATATAGTCTAATAGAATTAAAGCTAAATTGATATGTTTATCATTCAAGAACAATAAAAGTTCATTTAATAAAATAATTTATTTTATTATTTATGTTTTTTTATTATTTATGTTTGTTGAACTTGTTAAAACTTATGGTATGTGAAAGTCATAATGCTAATTGGTATATTTTATATTTAAAAATTAAGAGAATATTACACAATTAAAGGAAAATTATACCAAATATCATTTTTAAGGTTTTTATTTACATTTTAAATTTATAAATACAATTTTATATATTATTATTAACCTTCAATTTTCACCCAATGGTTCATGTTTACATTTCTAAGCCTAATGATGATATTAATTCTTGATGGTGAGTTGTATACACATTTTGGCATCATGCAAGCATTTTGAACATACAAAGCATGTTACATAAATAGATTGCAAGATAGATTGCATTTGAAAACTTGAAATCTTACATTACCAATCAAAATTGGAACTTTACATGTTATTTTTTATAAATAGCCATTAGGTATTTCATAAAAATGATATGGAAATTAATTAAAATTATCTAAGCTTTATCAATTTGTCACCAAACACTTAACTAGTCATGACTAGATTCAATTAAGACAATTAAAAGACTAATTAATCACTTCCACTTACAATTAAGAATTAAGAACCAAGCTTTAAACTGTGGTAAGCTTCTGAAAGCCATTGATTTCTTCTCTTCCTATCTAATTTCTTCATTTTTTTGCATTTCTTCATTCATAGATTTATGATTCATATTTTGCTTAAAATTTGAATAAGTAGCATTATCCACATAACATATTATGTCATTTTTCACTTTTTCATTCAAGTTTTATGACCAAAAATTGCATTTTTTTCTTATCCACATAACAACATGCATCACATATTATCCCTATTCATTCAAATGTACAACATATTACTTTTGGATACAATATGCGGCTTACATTACTTCTATGGTACAACATGTGCTGCACATTGCACCTAAAAGTCAGAAAGTTTTTTTTTATCCAAAATTCATCTGGTTTTCATAAAAGGAATTAGTAGCATTCATAGTCTCATAGTAACTTAGATGACATAGAACCATTATAAATTGATGTGTTATGGCTTAATTTTCACATAAAAATGATTTATTGAATTAATTATTATTTTAATTTAATTTAAATGCAATTTTAGGATGATTATATTATGTGAAATATTGATTAAATTCTAGGTGATATAATAGATGATTCTGGAATTATTTTACCCATTTCCATGATCAATTTGATTAATTGTAGCATTAGAATTAGTTGTTAAAATTTTTTTACAGATTAATGCAAATTCATTTAATTAAATTTAAAGTTGAGGTTAGTTAAGAATAGTTTTGGGATAAAAATTATGTTTGAAGGATTTCCTAAAGGAATCTGAAATTTTTCTAATTATTTATATAACCTTTTTCATGAGCTAATATGTGTATTTTGCAAAAAATATAGTCAAAAATTTGTAATGGGTGGTGGACATCATGCAATGTATAGTGCATATTGATAATATATTACACTTTATAAAATCCAAAATTATATTTTATCATGCAAAACATATTTTTAACTCTATTTTTAGACTTCCTAGGATCTTATAAAAATAATTTAAGCTCATAATTAGCTTCGATTAATTACAAGAAATTTCAAAATCACCATTTTTGAATGCATTATATTGGTTGCACTTTCCACTTATGAATTTCAAATTATGCATCTTTTGATCATGTTACCTAGGACTAAAGTTCTTTCATTACTTGATAGAGTAAAGGGGACATTGCTTGATGCTTATTTATGTACTATCAAAGCCCACTTTGTAATATAACATGCCTTTATTTTATTTTTGCATCCCCTTTATTTGTATTTTGTTAATCTAACATGTTTCCTTGACTAATCCCTCTCAATGTTTTATTTGCTTTATTGTTGTAATGCTTTACTCAGTGTCATGCTTTATTTGTTACTGCACTATTATGATTGTATGAATTATTCATGTTAATGAATGTAAATTGCCTACTTAGGATAATTAATTACTTCAATGGTAAAAATTAAATATTAGACTTTAAACAAATATACTTTCATCACTTGAACCAAATATTTAAAAGGTTTAACTAGCACTCATCTTATATGTTACACTTATAATTAAGGGATTAGTAGGATGAGAGTATAAGTTTTAACTAATGAACTAATGGCATAATATCTAATTTGAGAAAAAATGAACTTAAACTTATACTAAGTTATATAAGCATAATCAGGTCAAGTGCAAAGATTGAATAGAATGTGTTTGGGTTGAGAAGTGTGATAGGATAGAATAACATTCAGGTTAGAAACTATGGTTAATATATGAATTAAATGAAGCAAAGTTAAATGTGCTTAAAAAGAAAGATGGGTGATCTTTACGAGAAGTGCACGATTTTCAATCGCATAAACAATTTTGGATGATTTAAGTTGTAGAATCATGATCGGAGTAGAACAAGGAGTCTATTATGCTCATAGGAAGTGTTCAGGATTGAAATATAGCTAAGGTTATCGAAAAGGACATAAATGGTATTAATGGAATTATTTAAGGGTAAGTTAGGAATTTTGGAAAATTTATAAGGGTAATTTTGGAAAGCCTAAATTTAAGGACTAAATTACTAATAATTAAAGTTGAGGGATTGATTTAAGATGTTTTAAAGTTTATCGAGGGACTTGATTGGTAAAATTGAAAGTTTATGGGCTAAAGTGTAATTTCTTATAAATTTAAAGGCCAAAGTGGTACTTTTTCCAACTTAATCTATGTCCTACATTAATAAAAGACTTATATTTATTAAATTAAGTAAGAAATAAGAGAAAAAGAGAGAGAAAATTCAAACTCCTTGGAAAAGAAGAAGGTGAAGAAAAAAAAATCATTTTTAAGATAAGTTTTTAACCATTTTTCAGAATTTTTTTTCAAAGATTCTCATAGAAAAAGTAGTAATTTTCAATTCTCTATCATTTGATATAAGTTTTACCTTATGAAAGTTGAAAAAATAAGTTGGTGGAAGTAAATGAAAGATTAGGGATTTTTGGGGATTTCTTGATTAAGGTAGATTTAAGTTGATTTAATGATGGAATATGATAGAATAACATGTATTTACTATAAATTAAGCTTGCGTTTAAATTATAATAATGTGAAATGACTTTTATGGTGAATGAGGAATTTGGCTAAGCATGAGTTCCTTATAAAAATGTAATTTAGTTTGATTAAATGATGGTTAATGAAAGGAAATTTGTTGAAATTAATGATTTTAATAGGAAATATGAAAGAATGAAAGTGAAATGATAAAAATATATGCCAATATATTCAGCCAAAGAGGGGTTTGCATATATACGAAGGGTTTGATGTGGAATGACTATGTACTAGTGTGAATTAGAATGAACAATGATGATTTGAAGTGTTAGTAGTGAATAAAATTCAAGGAAAACCAATGTTAATTAAGACAGAATTTTTTAGCTATTATAGGTTTTTATGACATTTATTTTGTTTAAATGCATATGATGATGGATATATGTTTTAATTATTGAAAATGTATGATGTTTGATGAATAATGTGTAAAATTTGAGGTGGAGAGGATATTGGAGGATTAAATGGTAGTATATTGTGTTTTGAGTTAAGATTTTGTATTATATGTTATGAATTATGTGGAAATGATATTTTGAAGGAAGGGAATTATGTTTTCTGCAGGTGGATTGGTAGACTTCAAAGATGTGATTCTAGGATATCAAAATTACAGATGAAACTCTGCTAAAATTCCATCAGAATTTTGTAATTTGGATAAGTAGTGAAATAAGGTGAAAAGGGGTTTAAAGATGATTTATATAGTGATTTACTTTAGTATGATGAATGGAAGTGAGAAGTGAATTCTAGTTACTCTGTAGTTTTTACAGTAGTTGAAAAAGGTAAGTTATAAAGCTTATTCTTATAGCTCTGTCATATTCTATTATTACAACCGAAGGTGATAAAAGAAGTGGAAGGAGATTCCATTTGAGGTACTGCATAATAAACATATTATATATTTATTTAAAAATAATTTTATTTAAAATATTTGTTTAATTGTCTATTTTTTATGATCGATTACAAAATTGGTATTTATATCACTTAAGGATTCTTTAATATGAAAAATGTGTTTTATTTGGATAATTGATGTATGAATTTATTCTATATGATATCACCTTACTTGATGTATGATTTGATAAGACATTTTTTGAAAAACCAATTATATTTTATAACCAGTCACGGACAGATGATAGTGAGATAGACCAATGGTGAGATATTCCCTAATGGGTCAGAGGTTGAGATATTTAGTCCCTCCCGAATGAGAGGTGTGCTCACTATAGTATATGATCACCTAGGGATAAGACTGAGACCCATCTCCCATCCAGGTTACAGTGACTCGTTACTATAACTTATGATTCAGGTAGACAAGATTAGTCACCTTAAGGGTGGGATTGAGACCTATCTCCCATCCGGGTTACAGGTTTTTTATAACATGTGACAGAGATAAAGGATATGATAAACAATAATAATGATGTAATTATAATTAAAATTTTAAGATTTGATCCCATTTTTAATATAATGTTTTAATTGTTCTATATCTTGTTAGATATTATTTTATGTGGTGATGTTAGTTTATTTATGATGTACGGTCACTTTATTTCTAAAAAATGTTATCTTATTAATGAATCTTTATTTATTCAATAAAAAGGTATTTGATCTTGCTTTTAATGATCTTCATTTCATATCATTATTTTATTGTCATTTATTGTGCACCACTGAGTTTATACTCAACATTCATTTTATTGAACATAAATCAAAGAAGTGATAAAGGTAAAGACTACGCGAGATTTGCACCTGGCAAGCTGAAGCTATTAGAAGAGGATGTTCACATAGTTATTTTAGTATCTATGTTTATATTAAATATGATGTAAGTACGTAACTACAATAATACCCAGAGATAAAGTATATTGTTTATATATATATTGTATTTTGTGTGACATATGCATGTTTTTAGATAAGTTCAGATTTTAAATGAATCGTTACCTTAAGATTATTTATTCGTGCAAGAATTTGGTTGGATTTAATGAAACTTCTTTTTGAAAGCTTTAATTTTAATGATAGCAAAAGTTTTAAATTCCCTTATTTTCATGACCAAAAATACTACCCAAATTTTATACCACTAGATTTAGACAAAGGAGCTTTATACTACTTTTTAATACTTATGACCTAAATGAGATCAAAATTCAATTTTTAATATCCTTTGTAACATGTTTAGTGGCTTCAAGTGCGAGTGGAATCTGTTAAACATATCACGGGAGCATATGGTGCCTTATAAGAGGGCTAAAGCATGACATTATAGGTCAGTTGAACCATTTCCTTGAAATCATTTGGATGGTGACTCACTTCTTCATTAAGTATGTAAGAAGGCATAAATAAGAAGAAAAAGGCATGTTGAAAGTGCATAGAACACCAAAACAACATGGAAATCAAAACCTATGCATGATTTTACCTTGGAAAAATATTTTCCTTTAAGTTAGAATGAGAAAGAAGAAGAAGAGGAGAAGAAGCCGAAACTTGGATGGTATTTGGATGAAGAAGGGCCAATCATAAGGTGGTATTTATCAAGTTATGGTTAATTACTTAACCAATTCTTTTTCTTCTTCTTTACTTCTCATTTTTACATCATATTTAGGTTATGCTTCCATAAGAATGCACTTACCATTCATAATAATACTATGGACATAAACCATACATAATATAGTTTCTAATATTAATATTAACTTTCCATGAAATGCCATTTATATCCTAGCTTACCATTCAACATATCATTGCTTCTAACTTTACTTTAACTTATATTTACACATTTTAAACTATACTGCATCATATAATATCAAGTTAAATATATTGGTGCGTCACCTTACACACTTCATTCAGGGTATTCAACAAAGGCATACAAAATTTGCAAATTTAGTGCATATTCACAACTTTAATCATCTTTTCACTTTGTTTTCATTTCTTTCTCTATTAATTTCATATCACATGGAATTCCTTTATCTATAAGACATTTCATTTTACATTCATCATGTCAAAACATTCATGCATCATATCTCATTCATGCATTCATGCATTAATTAGTCTTTTACTATAGCGTATGCATAAAATGCATGCATACAGGAATGTTGTATGTGTGTGGATGTTATAGTATCAACTCATGTCTATCAAAATTTCCTTGGTGAGAGGTCAATATCATAAGTTGCTAGAATTACTAAATACGAATCAAACCATAACTATCAAAATTATTAACAAATGATCAATATCATAATCTATTAACACAAAGGTTCATGGTGAGGGATCAATATCATAACAACTTAAAATTATTAATGAAGGATTAACATCATAACCTATCAACATTACTAGTGAAGGTTCAATTCACAACCTATCTGTACTATTAAGGAAGGCTCAATATCATAACTTACCTTGTACTATAACCATTTACCACTCTTTTACATTATATAGATAACATGACATTTCCTACTTGTTATCATTATATACATATCCACATCATACATTCTCAATACAATAGTATAAATAACTCATAATCATATAAATTATCCATCAATAGACTTATAATATTGAAATTATTTATAGTATTTCATATGATAACTAAGAAGCATTTTTAGTTATATGAATCTCAATCACTGTAATTTTATCAATCAACCTATACCATGATCATTTTAAATATTAATTAGAAAGTAAATGTTTTGAAGAGATTATCTTTCATTATTTTCAAATCCTTACCTATTAATCTTAATTCACAAGGCAACCATTAATAAGCATAAATGTAATTCATCATAATTATTATCAACTCATAAACTATTATGAGTCACCATTATATATGAAACTATATAATCTTAACTCAATTAAGTAACACATGCTCTTATGAATATATCAACCTAATACCCTTATTTAGGCATACAATTTCAATCATATAGTATGCATATATATTTCATTGATAATTGGCATACTTTAGTTTGTTAGTAACATCACATCATTAAAATATAATGACCATATAATGCAAAAATAAATCCATATATATATATTCTTAGATTTATTCCATAATCTATATGTAATTTATCTTATCTACAACCTTTTTTATTGCCATTTTACCTTTATCTATAACATAATTTATAATACATTATTGGTCAATAACAAAAGAATTGACAATACTCGTGTTTGTAACTCATCATTTATAGGGAGTAATGTAAGGCAACACACAACATGTTTTCATTTAATAATTCAAGCTAACTATAGCTTTGATACAACTAAAACATGTCATACCCATATTATGAGACATGCTCTTATACAATGATTAATAAATCTCTTATCACTGAAAATTCATTAATTACCTTACAAAGGATGTGTAATAATAATTTTTTTATTCATATTATATATCAATATTGTAGATATTCACTTGAATGACTATGGCCAGTTATCTCCATGCTATATTTATATTTATCATAATTGTAAAAATATGCTTCATGTACTTATATGAAGTGAATGACATTACATTACTACCTTAGACCATATAAAATATTACAAGATAGTTGCATCCATACTTAAGTCTTATTTATCATAATTGATAAGTGAACATGCTCTTGTAGAATGATTAATATACATCATATACTTATGAATTTATTAAACAATCTATAAATGATCTACAAATATTTTTTAATAGGTCACACACTATCTAATTATAGTATTCTCTATTCATAAACATGCATAAAATTTTTTTATTGCCCATAATTATGCAATGGCAGTTTAACAATTGAATACACCCATAAGGAATACATTATACCATCAATGGTGCATTCTGAGAACTATATTTTAAATGCCTATCTATACTGCTATGGCCTGCATTCATCAAATGATAAATGTTGAGTATAAAACTAAGTGATGCCTAATAATAAGAATGTTGTGAATAAAATTTATTTACCTAATTATAACATGAAAATGGTTAATAAATAAATAAATTAAGAAAATACATAATAATTGATCATAATAAATAAAATGATAAATGAAATTATCCCATTATTGTTTGATAACTCTAACAATGATAAATGGTGATTTCTGGCAGCTATCTTTATAAACAACTCAACCTTCCTGAAGATCAATCGAATATCCTTTTGATAATAAAAACAATAGCAGTAATAAAACCATTCCACCAACAATTCTTATTAGCATTTCAAATATTTCAATAACAAAGTCATCACTACATAACTCTATCATATGAGAATCATATTAGCTTTGGCTGAACTCCATATGGTTATTATATGTTTATCTCAAAATATGGCATTTTGATATTGAATATAATAATAATAGTGATTATGTGTGGTATTCTCTTTACCTATATCATTTCATCATTTTTATTCATGAGCTTGCAATTGTATAATATACGTGCCAATGATTGCAAATACATTACATTCCACATTCCTTTATCATTTAATCATAGTAGGATAATGATAATATGTTGTATGAATTATTAAATGCAATAGCTTTGCAATTTCTTCTCTAATTCATTTCATTATATTTATTTACATATACATTCATGTGACTCATTAAGGAGGGACTTAAACTGAACCTACTGCATGGTTAATAATTTTTCATATGGCTTGTTGAGGAGGTAACCAAACTCAACATGCCTTAAGAACAATCATATCATTATAATGTGCATAATTGGTAAGGAATCAAACTTAACCTACCATCAAGGAGGAAACCATACTTAGCCTACCTCATAATTTTGAAAAATATCAATTTATATAATGCGATGAATGTAATTAATGTAATTATACTTAATCTACCTCATAATTCTTAACCTACTTCATATCGTACGATAAATGTAATGCATGATTTATATTGTAATGCTTTGTGCATATGCCGATTGAATACTGTGTAGCCATTCTATATACCTTTCCATTATCAATGGCATATCTAGAACAATAATAAGCTTTTATATACATAGTTATATTATCATAATTTGTTACTATTTAATTTACACCAATCAATCCAATTAAAGGATCAAATAGTTGATGGAGCACAAATATAGTATATGTCTTTCGCTCTTAATCCATGATATGTGTCTATATATATATAAGTCATCAATAATTCCATATATACAAGTAAATAATCATCATTCCAACTAAAAATATTAGCCTGTATAAGCAAGTCAATTCATAAGCTTATCAGGCACTCATAACTTGCTATATGTAAAGTTTACTAACATATGGAGCACTCTTTATTTCTTACATAGAAACATTAAATAATTGATGAAAAACTATAGAAACATTAATTAATATTTTTACTACTATATCTTTACATTTGATAGGCTATTTATTGACATGTCAATCTTATTTAAAGAATCAATAGTATATAAGCACAACTAATTAATATATTTCAACCAGTACCCACTTGTAATATAATTGTAATTCGCCATCAATTATGTATATGTTAATAGATAATATTACCTTTACTCAATTCTATCATTTCATATTTACATATTAAATCAACATGCTTTTATAGGAATTTATAGTTTTTCATGATAACAAGTAGCTAACATGTTGAACAAATTCTCATTTTGAAATAAAGTTATGAAATAATTGATGTATAATAAATAAACCATTAAGTAAAAGTGTAATAATAATATATTCATCTTTCTGCGAGCTTTCCATTTACTTAATAATTTTTATTTATAAAATTAGCATTGAATAGGCACAAGCCTGTTCTTACCTTGCCTTTGTCTGTATGTGAAATAGGGTGGTGATTTCTTTATTCTCCCCACTTATTAGACAAATTTTTTAATATTTAATCAAATACTTCACATACTCATATTACGTATTCTCATAAGCGTAGGTAATATATTTATACTAATTACTTAATATCATATTCATGAACATATACACATAGCAAGTATGCTTACATACTTTCATTTCTATCGCACCCTAATTTTGGACCGGCTTGATCCAGATCGATCTAGGATGTTTCCGGGCCAGTTCGGGTTAGTCTTAGGCCAATCCAGGTTGATTCAGGGCTTTCTGGGCCATTCTGGGCCAATTCTAGCCTTTTTCGGGGCGGCACACGCCGTATATGTTTTGGCCCCACCGCATATGTTAAGTCATACGTGTTCGCGTATGTCTCTAGGGTTTAGCATATGTGGACATATGCGATCACATATGTTTTAGGGTTTAGCATATGATACATATGCGTACGCATATGTATCCGGGGACAGACTCCCTAAAACCCTAATTATGCCATTTGGCAAAGGAAAGGGAATTGGAGAACGTGAAACCCTAGAATCCTAGCAACCATCAGCCGTCAAACGAGATTTGGGAACTTCCAAAAACCTAATTCCAACAATCTTAAACCTTTAGGATTAATCAATTGGCACTAAATCAATAGACTTAGGTGAATTTTAATCCGGAACGCTTGAACTTCGGATTGCTATCCTCATTCCCTAACGTTTGGAGAATCTACAAGAGGTTGGCCAATCACTTCTTTTTATTGATTTTTATTGATTCTATTGTCATAACATGATTTTAATTGTTATTTTGTGTTATTT
>CANYBF010244134.1:0-26358 GCA_948192965.1 Dalechampia spathulata | reverse complement strand
TAACAACGTATCACTCCAAAAGCGATACAATCCAAGCATCAAACTCAATATTCAACACATATCATAGCCAAACAATATCATTCCTAGCAAAAGCAATAGCCTAGACGTAGTTTACGTCTTATGGCAATCCGAAACAAGCCAAAAGTGACTTAACACATAAAACTAGCACTAACCTCAAACGCAAGCAACCTCTCACTATAGCCTGTGATCCTGTCTATCCTTGTAATCAACTTCTACTACGCGTTCTCGGAAGCTAGTGATGTATAGAATCACTTAGAGAGTGATTTGGTAGGGTTTTAGGGCGTTAGAGCTGAAGAAAAAGGGATTGGGATTAAGGAAAAACCGTCTGAAAACTGCCTTAAAAGTCAATTCCAGTGTCGCGTACGGCCGTACGGTCGCTGGTACGCCCGTACCGACGCGAAAAACCTGATAAACCTAAAAACCTGTGAGCAGTCGTACGACCGTACCACCTGTTGGTACGCCCGTACGGGCACTGTTCACCTGACAAACCTAAATTTTCCTGCGAGCAAAACCGATTCCTGCGAGCTGCGGTACAGCCGTACACCCATGTGGTACGCCCGTACGCACTCGAGGCCCTCAGTTCCCTGTTCTCTCTCTGACTCGTACGACCGTACGACCATCCGTACGCCCGTACCACTTCCCAAAATCACACAACTTGCCTATTTAGCAAGCATAACTCATCCCTAATAAACCCAAACCTACCTACCAACCCTGTAACACTTCAATACACACTCCTACGCATAAATACAAGTCGTCCCTCATCCGACCGAGAAGACACGCTTCCTAACGAGGTGACGTCACACATTCAATCACATACGCACATAAGTATACAACCATCAATGTATACCTTCATTTGAATACATCGTATACACATTCGTTGCCACATTAATACATATATACTCATTCACATACATTCAGACACATACCAATACATTCACATATGCACATTCACACATTCACATACATCCCTAGGTACATAGATACGTATAACTCCTAGGGTCTCTATCGTGGGTGTAACAATAATCTATTAATTACATCAATATCTTTGATCATTGCTTTGCAGGTGTACTTCATGTTTTGCATTTTTTTGTAAAAAAATTGATAAATAGATGTTTGCTTAGTTATTTTTAAAAAAATTTAAAAATATATTAATTTTATAATTATATATATAATACTTTATTGAAGTCATTGTGTATGTTGAATCTTGCATAATTGCTTATACCTACATAAGGTGATCATAATGCATCAAGATAATGTAACATGTTATTATGTTCAATGCTTGTGCATTTTGATAAAATATGAAATATCTAGTATTGAAAGATCTTTAAGTACACCATACTTTATATACCAAAATTTATCATTATATGTTTCAACACTACTTTTGGATTATTTGCATGTTTAATACCACCATCTATTAATTACATCAATATCTTTGATCATTGCTTTGTAGGTGTACTTCATGTTTTGCATTTTTTTTGCAAAAAACTGATAAATAGATGTTCACTTAGTTATTTTAAAAAATAATTAAAAATATATTAATTTTATAATTGGATATAATACTTTATTGGTATGTGTATCAAGCTGTAGAAGTCAATAATTGTTCTTTGATTTGATGTCTTCTCATCTTCAATACTGAAAATTAGAAGAGGTATCATGGTAGATCATTTCAATATGCTTTCCATTTTCTTGGGCATTGTTTATTTTGTTATTAAATTAGTTTCCTTAAATGTTATGCAAAAGACATTTGATGCGTTGATAAATAGCTTAAGATCCATGACTTCTAGTGGTCATAGATTAATTAGAAGTTTAATAGTGGTAGTTGCATTTATTGTGATTTCACCTATAAAATGAAATAAAAGTCAACAAAGATGATTTAAAATAAATTAAATGTAATGGTAAATAATTTCATGCCATTGTAGCTTTTAGTGACATTTTACATTAAGGCTAAGATTATAGGACTATCTTTCGTTACTTCTAAAATTGGACCCTCAAGAAATTCAATGGCTTTTTTTTTTCCTTAAAGTGTTGCTTCCATTATTTCATCATTTCATAATGAAAAGTAATTTGGCTTTGAAAAATTATACATATTTTCTAGAGCATTAGAAAATAAATCCATGTATTGAAGTTGGCATGTACCTTTGATTGGATTTTTATGTTTCTTTTTTAATGCAATTATATACATTAATTTGTTATAACAAATTAGCTTTCTTTACCTCATATAGTGAGAGGACTTGATTAATAATTAACTTTGAATCTTCAAACACTTTAATATTTGAGATCTCCATACTAGTTACCATTTCCAACTCAAGAATCAAAGCTTGGTACTCTACCATATTATTTGAGCATTTCTCTTTCAAGGTAAATGCAAATGGTAGAACTTCACCTTTAGGATTGAGGAAAATAACTCTGGCTCTTGCACATTCTCATTTAAATGCTCCATCAAAGAACATCTTCCAAGGTCTTGGAACTTTTATAAAGAAAATTTATTCGTTAGGGAGATCATCAGAAAATTTTCAATTATCAAGAATTGGATGATAAACTAGAAAATCAGTAAGAACTTGACCTTTAATTGGCTTTTAAAGCACATAGACAATCTCAAATTCCTGCAATAAATTTATCCATTTAGCTAATCTTACTGAGAGGATAAGTCTTGATAGGATATACTTGATAGGATCTACCTTTGAAGTAAAGTGCATAGCATGAGCTTATAGATAATGTGTCAATTTCTTAGTTGCAAACATTAATGCAAAGCACATCTTTTCAATAGAAGAATAATTTAATTATAACCCATTCATCATTCTACTAAGGTAGTAGAGTGTACCTTCTTTTCCTTCATTATTTTTCTATGCCAGCAGAATCCCTAAAGATTGCTTATTTGCTGATATATATAAAATAAGAGGCCACTTGATTATTTGTACATTTAGTACAGGTGGGTTCAAAAGATACGCCTTTAAGCTATTAAAGGCATTAACACATGTTTTATTCCATTTGAAGGAAACATCTTTTTTCATCAAGTGACTAAAAGGTTGACACCTTCTTACCAAATTTGAGATAAACCTTCTAATATAGGCCAAATTTCCTTGTAGGCTCTTTAACTCATGAATATTTCTTGGTGCTGGCATTTTCAAGGTGACATTAGATTGATCAATCTTGATCCCTCAATGTCTTATAATAAAGCCAAGAAACTTTCCAATTGATACTCCAAAATCATACTTTAAAAAATTCATCTTCAAATTATATTTTTAAAGATGCTTGAACACCTATCATAAGTCTTGCAAATGATCAACAACTTTCCTTGATTTTATTACTAGAATATCCACATAACATTCAACATTTTTATGAAGCATATCATCAAAGATCTTTTGCATAGCCCATTAGCATATTGCACTGGCATTTTTCAATCCAAAAGTCATGACTTTATAGCAATAAATTCCATTTGGAGTTTGAAAAGCTATAGCGTTTGCATCCTCGATCGTCATTGGGATTTGATTATATCTAGATGATCCATCGAGATACGATGATCTCTCATAACTTGTTGTAAAGTTAGTCATGATCTTGATCAAAGGTAATGGAAAATCATCCTTTAGGCAAGCATTGTTGAGTTCCAAAAATCTATGCAAATTTGAAGTTGTCCATTCTTCTTTCTTACTAGAACAATATTCAAAATCCAAGTTGGATATTTGACTTCTTTAATGAAGCCAATATCAATCAACTCATTGACTTTAGCCTTAATTTATGAAATCAATTCTAGATGAAACTTCCTTTGAAATTGTTTGATCACCTTTGCCCCCTTTTTAATTGACAGGTGATAAACTGAGATATTAGGATCAAGTCCAGACATTTTCTTGTAAGACCATGCAAAGACATCATGGAGCTCCAAAAATAAGGTTTTTATATTCCTCAACATCTTCTTGAGCTAAATTTTCACTCAAGAAAATTGGACAGAGAGTACCATCAAACGCTAAGTCAATATTCTTTAATTTATCAAATATGATCTTGTTTCCCTCTTCAAAAACTGGTGGAGCTTACTCTTTGCTTTCCTCGATCATTGAATCTCCTTTATCATCTACAGCTATACTAAGGTACAAAGAAGTGGTTGTTTCATCATCTTCATAACACTAGCTAGATATCGAGCTGATGATCATAGTTGTTTATTGCTTCGCTATTAACATTTCACCAACCTTGACCACCCAATGACTTTGATGCTTCATATGATAAGGAAACTTGCTCTTTACCTCCTTATAGTCCACTTATAAAGGTGAATTCTTCTTGTTTTTCTTCCCTTTGCCTTTTGAAACTTCAAACCTATCATGAACTGAACTTTATCTAGGCATTGAAGTGATTTAAGTTCCAAGGTGATAAAAAATTGAAACGCGATTTGAAGGGTTTTAAGTCGATAAAAAATTAATACCTTTGGAACTTCCATTGGATTTTTTTCATCTCTTATTAAAATATATTGTAAGGTTCCCTTATGGATTTTTAACCGTAAAGAATTGGATGCATTATACCCTAAGCCTTCTCTTGAAGTCTTTAAAGTTGTTTCTTTCACCTTTTAAACTTTATAAATTCCATTTGGTAGGTCCTCTTTTTGTCCAGGTTCTAGTTGCTTTTTCAGTAAGGCTGTAGCCTTCTCACCCATATTAGTAACTTGTAAGCATTTAGATCAAACTCATTTACCCTTTTTGTTGGAAGTTCTCCATGCTCTACTAAAGACCCTTGTAATGGTTGAATAAACCCCAATAATGGTGATATTGTCAGCTTTATCAACGAAAGGACTAAGTCTTGCAAGTCTTATTTAACATCCTCTTTAGCTTTGAACGGGGCTTGCCCTCCTTGAAGTTGGAACATAATCGCAGACTTATTTAGTTGTATTAAAGTCTCTCTCTCCCCCTCAGTTGGAAATAAAGATGCCCCTTTCTTGGCCTTAGAAGAGTTGCTCTTTGCTAATTTCTTAACCACTTTAGGCTTGAATTGCAACTCTTCTATCATGCTTATCTCCAAGTAAAATTTGGCATCTCAGCTTCACTAAAAGGGTTTGTATCAGCTACCACCCTTCTTACCTCACCATTTTTACAATACTTGAAGCATTGATGGAGTGTTAAAGGTACCACCTTATTTTCATGAATCCATGATTGACCTAACAATATATTATATGTTGTCTTAGCATCAATGATAGGGAATATAGTGCTTGATTCTATTTCATCAATGTATAAGTCAAGATGGATTTTGCCAATTGCTCTTTGACCACCCTAGTTAAATCATTGAATCATCAATCAACTATGCATTAACTTATCCATTGAGATCCTAAGCTATACTTCTTTTTCTCCAACTCCTTCTTATACTATTGAGTCTTCTTATCTCTCCATTTGATAATATGTAAAAACTTCAAGCATGTAATCAACTAAGGTGATTGGCATCCTTGATTCTTGCTCAAATTTGAAGTCTGGCTGATGGAACAAAGATGCTTTTCTTAATCTCTTAACCTTTGGCTTTTTTACCTTGGGCTTATTTGAAGCCTTTGATGCTCTTCTCTTCACCTTTGCTCTTTAAAGACTTGGGTTTGATTTTGGTAAAGTCTTGTACTGACTCCTTTATCATGCATTAGAATCCACCCTTCATCATCTGAAGTTTTACCTTTTGCATTATGATTTGATTGTAAGGCCTCTTCATGCATCATTAAGTGTTGAATGCAAGAAACTTCAACAATTATGAGTTTGAATGACCAGAAACTAATTTCCACCAGAGAAAATGCTTGAGGGCTCGAATCCTCAATGGTAATTACATTTGAACTTACTTTCTTCTCATCAAAAGTAATTATACCTTGTGCCTTTAGCTCTATGATTTTATCTTTTAGTACAAAGCACTTCTCTATTAGATGACCTAGAAAATGGTGGTACTTACAGTAATTTGCATCTTTACTTTGATCAACTTACTTCAAACATTTATTGGTGGAAGCTCGATGAGTTTAGCTTAAAGAAGATCATCCAACATGCTTAAAACATCAAAATTAGGAAAAAGATACTTCTTTTCTTGTTTTTCCTTTAAAGAAACAATCTTCTTTTCTTGACTTTGAAAATCAATTGACATTATCTCCTTCTTCTTTCCAACCTTAAAGTTAATCTTGATTAGAGTAGAGATAACTATCGACGATTACTTATTTTTAGGTTTTGAACTAGTTGTAATAATCTTATGCACCTTTAGCTTCTCCTTACCTTTTCTTCGGATCTTGTACTAGGATATTCTAATGACCAGCATCTAAAATACTAAGCTCTATGTCATGGGCACGGGTATCCAATTCTTCAAAGGTAATGTAACACAATCCCTAATTCATGCCCTTGATACACATATCGATTATAAAGGTTTCAGAAAGACGATCCTTGCAATTTAGGTTAAGATTCCTCCATCTTTGGATGTAGTATATCACTGGTTCATCTTTCTATTGGTGAGTTATGGTTAACTCGATCATGTTGATAATGCGTTGGGTGTTATAGAAATGGTTGAGAAATTCTCACTCAAGTTGCTCCTTATTATCAATTGACCAGCCTTGAGGTTAGTGTACTAATCAAAGGCATTGCCTTTTAAAGATTAGATAAACTGCTTGACAAGTATATCATCATAGGTGCTGGCATTATTGCATGTCTCTATAAAGTGAGCAACATGTTATCTTAGATTGCCTTTATCATCAAACTATTGAAACTTTGGAGGTTGATAATTTATTAGCATCTTTATCATATCAATATGAGGTATGTATGGTTTTAGATATGAGTAAGAAAGCTATATCGCTACTTGAGTGTAACTTGCAACATTTATTGTTGAAACACCTTCTTCTTTTTCTTGATTAGTTAGCGGGTTAGATGCTCCATCAGTTACAACCTTCTCAGTCACACTTGCTAGCCTTGCAGTCAAAGATGCAATTTCATCATCTTTTTTCTTGGTCTTACTCATGAGTTCTTCCACTAGCTTGATCAAGTTGGTAACTTGTTCTTCCAGTGAAGTAGTGTTGGTCATAATCATGGATATAGTGCTACCAAGACTGTTTAGAGAAGAAATTTGAAGGTTTAATTGCAGAGTAAAACTTCCACCTTGACTCTCTTCACTGTCATAGGACTTTAGTAAGGATAAGAAACTAACTTTCTTTGACACTCTAATTTTTACCATCAACTTTGATGAATACGTCATTTATTGTTACTCATATAACTCTATGATCAATTTTATTTTTTTTATAGTATTGGGACTATCATCAGCATTTGACCCATCATGCAACGAGACAGGGCTTTGAACTTGAGTAGCTCTTAGGCGAAGGTTGTACTTCCTTTAGTGTCATTAAATCACTCTTCTCAGATGTCATCGATGTTAAAGATTTGATTTTCAAAATTAAAGATGAGAGATAGAGAGGTCCTACTAGGCGTGCTAAAATTTGTAATGTGTAAAATCTATAAAATAAGATAAATTGAATTAGAAATTAAGTAACAAATAAATTTATTAATTTAGAGTGGGTTACAATCTCTAATATAAAATTCTTATAATAAAGAATTTAAGTCTTCTATTTGAATCTAAAAAATAAGAACTTGATTCAATGGCTTTTTGTAGCATGATCTTGAATTAAACTTTTGATGAACTTGAAGAATGCCTTAAGGATCTTGAAGAACACATTGAAGACTTATCGAATGCCTTGATGAGAGCTTCTTATTATTTTTAGCTTATGACTTTTGAATGTGTGATTTTAGAATGAGGGGAGCTCCCCTATTTATAGTGATTTAGAAGAGAGAAGTTTGAAGATTGAACCTCTATCCTATCACTTTAAAGTGATAAAATTATCAAAATAATTATCACTTTATTTATTTATTATTTTAATAGTATTTATTTGGTTATTAAAATAATTTAAATTTAGATAATGAACTGATTAATTTGATTGATTTAAAATCTATTTATCTTATTAGATTAAAATAATTATTTAATCTAATTATTTTTTAGATTAAAAATATTTATTTAATTACCTATAAAATATATTAATTAGATTAAATTAATTATTTAATCTAATAATTTCATGGATCAAAATATATTTAATTGATCTAGAAATTAATTTAAATTTTTTGGTATCTACAATATCATCTTATTTTCATTATAAATTTTTTTATGTATGAAGAATATTTTATTTGTTTTATATAGAAAAATTTAATACATGCTATTATTCAAAAAGACTCATATAAGCCAATGTTAATTGAGAGATATTTGTCTTTAATCAAGAATTTAAAGGATATACAAAGTTTGGTTCATTATCAATCATTATTAAATAAATTAAATATCATATTTTTATTTTCAACTGTCATTTGCAAACTTGAAGAATAAATATTAAAAATTGAAAACTGAAAAAAATGAATTTCAATTTGTTACTCCTAATTTGGCAAACACTCGCGTCAATAACAATAAAATTTTATCAAATATATTTATAGTTAGATTTTCTTATAATTCCATTTTTTAACATCCATATATTTTTATTTTGATGTAAAATGTTATTGGTTGTATAATAAAAAATAATCATTTAAAAACTGTTGGAAAATGAGGAAGTGAAAAAGAGATGTTAAAATTCTTATCGATTAATAAGCATTTTAATTTTTTAAATTTTTTTCATAAATATGCATTACACGTTGTAACGTACAACATACATTACTAACATATGACAAACACTTTGTATACAAGTAGAAGCAAAAACCCATTTGTAACATGAATTTTACTTAATTTTCATCGAATATAAACATATCACATAATGCATGGCACACATGTTGTATTGTACTATGCATGATTCAGAATCATTAATTTTGTTCTAAATGCATTTTTAACCTTATTATTGGAATTAAAATTGTAACAACCTGAATTAATTAGGAAAAGTCACAAAATCATCATTTTCACATCAATTGCTTTTGAATTTGGGATCATATATTTTCAAATCATGCTAATGGTGTCGTTGAAACATTAGTTAATGTCTGATTTTTATATTTCAAAAATCATCTTGTAATAGGATAGGACTTGTATTTTATTTTCCTTTCCTATTAATTATATTTAATTAATTTTGGTATGTATCCCCTTTTTGTGTTATGTCTACTTTATTTGCTTATTATATATGTTATCATACCATTTCCTTACTTCTGACTCTCATAGGAGTCAATCCTAGTGTGGCTGATCATCCATATTTATTTATGTTTATAAATATCAATTATCTGCCTATAAATAATTAATTATTTAATATGATAAAATTGATTATAAAACTCATAGAAATAGATTATCTTCCGAATTTATAGGTTGATTGAATCATTATTCTTGAATCATCCACGTGGTTGGGAAGTCTGCCCCTCACTCCAAGAGCCCACCTCCCTGCCTACAAACTAAAGAAAACTAAGATCTTGAAAAAAAAAAAATATAGATCAACTCATTTCATATTTAATCCAAAATTAATATGTATTTATGATTAATAATAATTAATTAATCTTTTAAATTATTCTTAATAATTAATATATATATATATATAGGTAAAACATGAAATTTGATGTTTCATATTTTATTTTATTTTACATTTTTATGTTTTTATTTTATGCATAGCATATATTTGCTTTTCAACCTTAAAATATATCAAAATATTGGAATTATAATTTTTATTACATATGAAAGCTTTAAATACAAAAAATAATTTTGAATTAATTAATTAAAATATAATTATAAGAAAATAGAGCCTTAAAAATATTTTTTAAGAAAATCTAATTATTTATTTTATAAAAATTGATGCCTAGCACAAGTATATAAAAACTAAAACAAATTGGCAAATGAAATAGATAAATATATGATGTAAAATACATAATATATGTATTTAGAATAATGTTGAAATTATTATTTTATGTATGTTTCTTTAACCGTAGTCCAACTACAATATAATCATTGTCCCAAAAACAATAAAAATTGTACATATAAAATAAATAAATAAATAAATAAATGTATAACGTACTTATCAATTTATACTTAAATAAAACAAAAAAAGAAAATTCAAATATACAACAACGTTTAAAATTAAAAATAATTCCAGATTTATATATTTCAATATTAAATATCATACAAATAAATACATGATATATATATTTGAATGAACAAGAATATAAAATAAAACTGAAAAGTTGAAAACTGTCAAAAGAAAACACTATAAAAAAATTAAACTTACATAAATTAAAATCATAAAACACTAAAGAAATTTAAACAAAAGATAATTATTTTAAAGAGAAAAATAAAAGATAATAATCTATTAATGATATATAGATGATATAATAATAATAATAATAATAATAATAATAATAATAATATGGATAATAACATCAATCATTTTAATAATAATTATAGTACTTAGGATTATGAAAGAAAAGAAAGCATAAAAAATAATAAGTTGATTGAAATAGGGAAAAAAAAGGTATAAAAGCTGAATAAAAGCAACTAAATATGACCAATTATAATAAATACCAACCTGAAATTCTAAGTGAGGAGGCAATATCAGAATTGAAGAGAGGGAAAATAAACACAAGAAATTTGTAATGGTTCGGCCAATAAATGCTTACATTCACTTACTCAAACAAACAACTTAGATTTCCATTAATTTTTCAACAAAGATTATAACACTAGAATCACTATTCTAGTAACACTAAAGTGTTTTTTCAAAATTCACACAAAACCCTTACAACAAGTGTTTTATGTAAAAGAGATTTAAATATTTTATTTGTAGAATGTTGAATATGCTAAAAATTAAGATATTTTAATCATGTAAACATTATCATACCTTCTCACTTCTGGAAAAAAATGATTGAATGAATAATAAAATAATTATAAAATTATTTTGACTTTTTAGCTTCATCTAATATCGGATTTACTAGATTTAAAAATTGTAAAGGAATTGAAGAAAAAATATATTACAAAAATTATAATGTTGACTGAAATGAATCTAAAGAAAAATTAATAGAACTAGATAAATAAATCAATAAGCTAAAAGAAAGTCGATTCATGTAAATTTGAACTGATAGACGATTCTATCTCATTCATAATAGTTACTTTCCTATCAATAGATGCTATCAATTCACATTTTCTTATCTTGCATGTACTTATTTTCATATTCCACCATTGATTTTGACAAAATTATTTAACAATTATGTAACTTGATTTCTAAGTATTTACGTATCAATCCTCATAATTTCAAATTACATAATTGATTCTTCATTTCCTTAACTTTAGTTTCATGTTTGGTGTTATTATAATCGTATGACTTTCAAGACATTAGTTTGAAATGTAAATACTCATACCAAATTTATTTTTAAATTAATTTTTTTAAAATCAATCATAATAAAATGAAGTAAACAAAATATTTAATCATAACTTATAAAATATATTATAATTTAGTATTTATAATTTCCCAATGTTATTTTTTGAGCTTTTATTGTTTGTTTTAATTTAATCATAAATTATGTTTTAAAAAATTAATCATCAATAGATGATAAATAGAATATTGTACATTCATTTAAATGTTTCTCAACTATATATTTTTTAAAATATTGCAATTAATATATTTTAAACAATAATAATATAGGAAAATGTCCTAAATTACTTAGTAGAACATAATAAATAACCTTAAAGTTGGAAAATAATAATAATACAAAATCATACGTTATTAAAGTTAGTACAAATCAAATTTCTATAACCCAAATTAATAATTTTATTTAATATACACGTGTCAATAACTCGTATATACTTGCTAATAATGTTTATTTCACTCCTTATTAATGTTTATCTTGCAGTTGCTTAAGTTAAAATATCTTCCATTAGACTGCATTGCAAAAGACCAAACATTTTATATTTTTAATAAGAATTTAATAAAATGACTAAATTGTTTAACAGGGCAGAAGACAAAACAAAGAACAACAATAATACAAGTCTTGAATAGATGAGAACTAAGGGGATGCTTTGTAATAAAGCCAATGGATTTTGTATCATTGAATTACAACAGGCACCAGGTTACACTGTGGCCTGCAACACCATATGCAGTGGAATATAAGGAATTTATATGCAGCTCGGCTCTGCACGGGCTAGAACACATATGTAGTAAGCCAATTCAATGCTTTTACAAGTTATAAATTTCAACGTGGAAAATGGCCAAACTTCCTAATGATACAATCAATTGATTACATAATCGAATGCCCAATTTCTTGGCAAATCGAATGCAATGATATACACTAAATATTATGGGTGCAAATAACTACAAGATGCTCCCTTCTTGCAATAGCCACTTTCGTAAAATTTACAAACTCGTTGTTGCCCTTTACCTGAAGGCTTGTTTGAACCACTTAAGTTTCCGTAAGCTGGCTGCCTGTTCCATGAAGATCGATCACTGCCACAGCCTGAATCTCTGTTTTGAAAATAATTCTCTCGTTGACAAGGAAATTTATTGTCCCCACCGTATCTTTGTTGGTTTCCCCAGCTGCTGCTGTTGGCTGTAGAAAAGACCGAAGTTGTACTAGCTTGATGCTGATTTGATCCGTGACTAGAACCAAAAATCATGTTCACATTTCCTTGAGATACTACTCTGTGGCTGGAGTGTATGCTCCCGTTCCCTGTTCCCCACCAAGTATCTGCATTTGATAATGCGGGATGTTGAGAGTTAGAACCGGATTGGCTAACGGTTGACAAGCTAGAAGCTTGGATTTCTAAACCTGCTTTGAAATGGTTTACAGTTAATGATGCTGGAGGTTGTATTTCTGAATGTCTGTTCCATTTGTTAACTGAAATGTCACTGGGCTTTGTATCACCCTCCATTTCAACATTTGAAGATGAGTGACCACTAAAGCTCTTCCGAGATTCTAAATCATCAGTCTGCCAGAACCCAAGTGGTTCCTCTGATAAAGTCAACCGAGAAGACGTCTGTGATGCTCGGCATGATTCACCTCGAACGGTGGAATGCAGTGGCATCTGAGATACATTTGAAGACATTTGAGATACTGCAAGTGGTTCATCTGCTATTGCTGGCTGAGAAGGCATGAGAGAGAGCCGAAGTAATACATTGGCCGCATTTAACTGAGCAGGCTTTTGTACGTCACAGCTTGAGCTAAATGCATCACTCTTACCCGGATCAAGTGCAGAGCTAAATGTCTCAATAGGACTAAAGCAATCATCATCAGAATCTGGCGTCAACTCGCCACGGCAGCTCATTTTGGATGTAGGGGAAGGCATACCACCTAGAGATTCCATTGCCTCCACTTCAGCTAACAGATCAGAAACAGATTCATCAACTAACGAGCAGAACTCGTTGGCTTCAGGGACTAGTGGCTGCCAACTAGATGTATCAATTGCTGGGTGCGGTGGGGAAGAATTTGTCAGTTGTTCGGTACCAGAAGTTGGTGTAGCAGTGTGATCACTGGCCCCTTCCCCTGATTTTAGTGAAGCTGCATATGCAAGGTTTAAGTCCCATACCTCAGTTGAATGCTTAGCAGAAACAGAGGAATAGTCACCCCAATCATCAGCAACTTCAGGAAGCTGTCCACCAACAGCTAAAGTAGAACTGGGTCCAGAACCCTCAATGGGAGCATTAGAAGAATTTGACGGTTTGTTTTCAGCCTGATCTTTCAACACTTCCAAGTTCTGCTTTGGTGCTCGACTTGGCTGATCAGAAACATCAATTTCATGATTCAGATCAGCCTTCTCACTGGACTTGGCCATAGACACACAGCCAGTGCTGGAGTCCCATCCACCTGATGAAATATCAAAGGGTTGAGGTCTCCAATTCTGTCCCGATGATTGGCTTGAATGACCTTCACTTTCAACTCGTTTTTCATCGCTTTCTCTGATATTGGTTTGACCCTCCATGGTTTTGTGCAACTTCGGATCTGAATAACCTGGATGAGAACTCCATTTGTCATCCTCACGCGATGACCTTGGTTGCGACAATGAATTATCACAAAGCCTTCCATCATTGGACAATTCCCGTCTTTCTAAGGAACTTTGAACCTGCCTATCACTGGTAATTGCAACATCCACAGGCTTAGTGCATGTGGAAGAATGGACACTCAAACTTGCAAGTTCATTGCCACCATCACCATTGACATTGACAGCCCCATCATTACGCACCAGCTTCCCATCATTATCAATTCTTCTGCTATTCATAATAGTTGGTCTAGTACTCAAATTGATTCCAAGTTCCAACTTTTTATCTGGACCATTAGAAGCAGCTCCTGTTTCCTGAGGCAGTAGATGACCATTGCAAGGTTGTAGTGGCTCTTTAGGACACTGAATAGTCAATGCATCGGTCAAAAGAATAGAGTCATCTTGTTTCTCGTCTATTCTCCACACTCTGAGATCAGAAGGAAAAAGCCCACTGGTACTCCACTTACGCAGCTGCATCATAGCAAATGGCCCTTGAACTTTTCCATATGGATCCTGATAATGCCACAATTTTTCCATCTCAGAATCACAATCTCTCCCTGATAATGCCAAAAATGATCCAGATCTTGCTTGACCACTATGATTACAAGCCACTGAGGCCACAGGGTCCAACTGGTTCTTTGATATACAGGGGTTATTCAGTCTCTGTGTCCCTCCTCCCTGAGACCATTTAGCTTCATTCGCTCTCTCAGCCTGAGTATTACCACCCCTATCCACGGACAAATTTCTACTTTGCTCCGCTAAATTCTTTAATTCCCTGTTTTCTACATTATTTTGATCACCTCCTCTAAGTGGAGAATGGACCTCTAAACCCTTTCTCCCACCATGTCTTGTTTTCATACGGTCATCTGCAAATAGGATCAGGAAAATTACCACCAGTTTAACTTGAGAAACATTAAAGCAAAACTATTGCAATTATCATGGTTCCATAAGTTACTGGGAAGGACCTTGTTTTATCTCAGCTGATTCTCCAGCTTCTTCATCAGATTCATAACTTGGATCCATTTTTGGGTCCATATGTACATCGGGGATCTCAAGCAGCCTGCGCTGCCGTTCCATTGGTGACTTCAGAATATCTAGTTTTTCTACAAACTCTCTAAGGGTGAAACATGGTTAAGGAACAATCAATGTACTCGATGCAACTCCACCAAGCAATCAACATATTTGATCCAGCTAGCTTTGATTATAGGTAAGGGCAAATAAAAGAATAAAAATGGAAGAGATGGCAGTGGATGCAATAACAGTAAAAAAAAAAAAGAACAGTATTGGTAGGCCAACCAACAAACAAGTTCCATATGGTTCACAAATGATTTAAGCCAATGTTCAAAACTTGGATATTGAGATGTGAAGATAAAAAGAAAAAAGAAAACAAACAAGAAGGATCAAATTAATTCCAGAAAAGAAAAAAGGATATTTCTTCCTCTGTCCCTTTTCACTAGCTCGGTCACGAAGATGATTAAGTCGTGATATCTCTGCTTCTAGCAACTGGATCATAAAAGCATGGCCAGAGCAGCAAGATCAGTAATTACAGGAAACCAATATGAAACAGCGAGACTATCACCTAAAAATGTTTAATCAACTATTGGAATTTTAAGGTCACATTCATGCAATAAAACTGTCTGTAGAGAAACTCACATCATTAACTCTGACAGGTTGAAGAGCCAATGCTTTCTCCTGAATCTCACCCTATACCCAAGCAAAAAGAAATACTTCTGACAAAGGAGTGCACGTATTATAGCCAGAGCATAGAAATGATATTGCAGAACTAGAAAAACTTACCACTTTTAAACGTTTGATGAGCCCACATTTGATACTCTGGCGTAGACGTCTGCATTCATCCTGGAAAGCATAAGTGGATATTTAGTACATGAAATTCAGTTTCTTCAAAAAGTCCAAGAGTCTACCTAGCTAAGCAGACCCTTGATTGCCAAATACAAACACGTGTATATATTAGTGCAGATGTTGTTAACAGGTATCTCAACATAAAATGATCTAGAAAAAAGATTCAATTGACATACCAATTAAAAATTAACAATCAGCCCAATCATTCAAAATTAAGGGCAAACATTAAGAAGAATTTATTTCAGTGGATCCCATGGTGGTCCAAGGCAGGCAAGTATATCTACATAAGAAGTGATAATAACATGGTCCCAGCTATCATCAAGAATTCTGAAGAATTTGAGAGAATTTTATTTTTCTCGTCAGCATGTTTATGAAAGATCAAGTTTATATACATCTTTTCTAATTTAGAAAGTAATGAAGAGAGTATTTACAACTACTATAAATCAAGAAAATCAAATAATTAAAAATATTCCCAAAGGTTTTTTTCCCTAGTCAAGTCTCACCAAGAAGAGTACCTTCTTTGTGATTTCCAATGCATGTATCATCAGTCAAATGCATGGCTTATTAGATAAAGATAGCTATAAAGAGAGAAGAATATTTCCGCAGTAGATTACTTTCCTAAAACTGGAATGTAACAAGCAATGGATGTGGAAAAGGAAATAACACCTTGGTAATATGTAACTGTAATTTGTGGCACAAGTACATGTGCATTTCATACACTAGATGGATACCAGAAATGTAACTCTCTCACCACGCACTAATGGCTTTATGATATCAAAAAAAAAAAAAATTCAACTATACTTAAGTTTTAATCCCAAATTAAATAAATTTCCTTCCTACAGTCAAATAAATGCGGATGGTATATGCAAGCAGAAATACTGCTTATGATGAACAAGCACCAAAATTACTAGTTAACAAGAATTATATTTCAAGTACATATGTGAAATCAAAAAAGTTCAAAAAAGAAAATTTTGTTGAATGTGACTCAAGAGTTTGAATAACGGCTATTAAGTGAAACATGAAAGAAGCAACAATCAAAATTTACAAATGACTTGTTGCGGCCATAAAAAGCTAACACATGATGCTACCTTGTTGTTGTAGTGGTTTAAGCCTACACTTCCATAACTCCTCTTTATCCATAGTTTTTAAAAACGCAAGGCGCATCAAAGTGCTAAGATGCTCTGAAGCCTAGGCACAAGGCGAAAGTGAGCACCTCAAGGATCCAGGCGCAAGAATGTAAAAAAATAATTATAAATAACATAGAGCAGGAAATCATGATTAACAATGTTAAATAGTAATTATTCAAGTAATACTTAAAATCAAACAAATCACACACAAAATCTATATGGCATATTAGTTAGTTTTTCATGATATATGATTTATAATTGCATAGAAAATTACATTTTATAATATACAATTGCAAAGAAATTACAAAATCAATAAAGTAGAAAGCTAAAATAAATGTTTTATAATTTATAATTACAAAGAAAATCACATTTATAAAGACAAAATAAAAATTATTGCTAGCAAAAGATAAACATGATAAGTTGAATTGTATTGATAACAAAACATTTGGTAGTAGCTTGACAAAAAGAAAAACTAGCAACAATACTGCAACTTTGAAAAAGGACAAATATAAATTGTTAGATAAGGAAGAAATGAAAGAAGCTTCAAAGAGAAAAGGAAAGGGAAAAATAGTGGGTAGAGAAATGATAGTTGTTATCATTCTCCACCTCTTTTTCTCATTTTTGCAGCATTTGAAGAAGTAAGATGTCTTTCACATAATTACTTGCTGTCAATTAACTTATTAAGTGGGTTGGGCCTGTTATTTTTTTATTTAAGTTAAACTGGGCTGGAGAAATTAGTTAAAATTTCCCATAATAGCTATGCAGAAACATTGTTACTGCGCCTCAAAAATAAAACCTATGCCTTGCGCCTCATGCGAGGACACCCTCACCTCAGAAACCCGTGTGCCTCTTAGGTGTTGAGGCACAACTACCAGCGCCTCGTGTGCCTTGCACCTTGGGCGTGCCTAAGGTGCACTTTTTAAAACTGTCTTTATTTAGCAAGATAATCTTAAATTGATCATAAACAATAAAGAAAACTCAAGAAAGAATGGCCACGATCATCCTACTCTTGTCACACCACCTTAAGACAACCAAATTTACCAAGATTAAATCTAATTTAGTGCAACAGCTTCTCAATAATATAATCCACAACTTAAGATGATCACAGGTGTCTGTACATCTCCTATCATTTGGATTTTGCTGAAGAAACATATACAAAGAAAAAATAAAAGCAAGAGCAGCTAACAGAACAAAACAGAAAGGAACTTCTTTCCGCTTAGCCTACATACGAGGACAATTAAAAATTGGGATAAATAACAAGCAGACATATAAAGTAAATTGTTGAAGAGGAGTTATGAGTAGCATTTAGAACTAGGAAAAATTCGCATTTACTCATAGCATGCCTTACCTCTGAAAATTCTTGATTAGAAATCCCATCAATAGATACAGTCTCCTTCTTGTTCAAATTTAATATTTCAAGCATAACGTCAGTTGTTTTAGAGCCAATATTGTACGATTCAGCTGTCTTGCTAGTACCTGAATTAAGAATCATCAAAAACTCACAATGAAGGTATGCTTCAAATGCACTGTTTAAGATTAAATACACGAGAATTTTTTTTCTTCTACAGAAGATATCAAGAACACAATCACGAGAATAATACCTACAACTTGAACAAGCCTATACATATCTTGCTTTTGATCACTGCCTGAAATCCTAATTCGCACAAATGACCCAACCACATTTTCATGGAACTTCTCAGATTCATCCATTAGGTTCTCCATCAAATTACGCTTTAGGTATAACAAGTTAATGTTGTGAACATCTATTGCTGCATACTCATCTGGATTAAGATTTATTTGTGGTACTCTTTCATCCACCTTCTTTCGTGTTTTACGCCTTCTATCATTACCTGTAGTCACTTGACTGTTACTACTTCCAGCAGCTTCTATTTGGCTACCAGCAATTCCCATTCTAACACTGTCATTAGCCAGAGACTTTTCTTTGGCAAGAAAGTGGTACTCAAGCAACTTTAGCATTTCAAAATGCCCCACACGTGGCTTTCCAAACAGTTTCAGGAGCCTTGCATCACAAATAATTTGACTTTTCTGCCGAGGATCACGAAGATTGTTTCTTTTTATGTATTCTAGTAAAAGTGCCTGAGCATCAAACTGAGATACCATGGACATATCTCCATTTCTCATGTGAGAAACAAACTCCAGGAGTTCTTTTGTTGCCCAATTTGTCCCTTCAGGCAAAGGTGCAACTTTGTCAACAACTGATTGAACTGTAACTAGAGCGTTCTGCTCATTGAGGACCTGATCCTTGAATTTTCTTCTCCTGGAATGATTTGTCTCAACATGTCCATAGTTGTCTAAACAAGGACCAAGTTCACCTGGATATACCTGTACCTCTTTGGCGGTGACAATGCTGCCAAACCCTTTCCAGCAATTTTTAGCTTTAGGCAGTTCATCTCCTTTCCATGGATTTCTAGCTGCATTCAGCTCATCCACTGTTAGAGAGAGCTTAGCTTTTAAGAAAATCCAGTAGATCTTAAAGAGATACTCCCAGCTAGTTTTGTCATCAAAATCCACTTGCACCTGCAAAAGTTTAGATGAAAGAGAAAAAGTGCTGAAAAAGATAAAATCAGAGGGAAAATGAACTACTATATATGGGACCGAAAGGCACATTTAATGGAAGTGAAACGTCAAAAATGAACTTTAGACAAATAATAGCTAAATAAACACTAAAAACCTGCAGGATTTTAGGGTTTTTGCCAAAAATAAAATCAAGTAGATCTCTCAAATAGTTTAGTCATGGTGCAAGATGCAATTAAACCGAGAAACTTAACCAACCAAGCAAGAAGATAGCATACCGATTCTGTATTTTCCAATGTAACATTCTCAATAAGCATTATTGTTCTCATGCAAGTTCCACACAGCCCTTTGTTCCCTCTTACACACACGTAATCAGCATTTCTAGTGCATCCTTTGCACAAGGAGTATGTACAGGTATAGCACATATAATGTGAAGCCTTCTGACAACTGCTACAAATATGCCACCCTAAAATAAATCAAACAATTAGATATCCTCCCAGTAAACTCGCATTAACAATGGAATCCGAAAACCAAAGCTTCATAAAACTGACTGGATAACGTAGTAATCTTAAATAACAGGAAAACATTGGAAGTATCGTTCTACTAGAAGCAAAATACATAGTCCAGATACTCTGTTAAGCAAGTTCTTTTAACCGAGAAACGTACCACAATTCCATTTAGCCTTGGATTTAAAGAATGATTCATCTCTCTTAATGCAAGCTGGATGATATGCTTTAGGACAGCCCCTGAAACAATAACACCATCAAAATCCAAATAATTTTTTAAAAATCATTTTTGGCTAACGGATTCCAACCAATGGTAGTTGATATTACTGACTTATGAGAAAATTTACCGGCGATCACAGAGAACAAGGCTTCCACCATCAAAACATATAAAACAAACATCTTCAGCTTCATCATCATCATTCTGTAGCTGTTGTTGCTGCTGCTGCTGCTGCTTTCCCTGAGTTCTAGGAGGACGGCCACGTTTCCGCTTGACCTTACTCACATCAACAGCTTCAACAGCTTTAACTTCAACATCAACCATATGTACATCTTCTTCTCCTCTTCCACCATCATCAGCAGGAGAAACGTCCGATTCACGCATCGCTTGACATTGATTAATGATCATAACAAGGTGAGCTAGTTCCTCTTGTATGTATTTGTTTGATGAAAAAATAAATATAGAATTATGAATTATACAAAAAAATAAAAACTGTGGAATTGATGTGCAGAAAAGGAGATGTGTGAGTTAGTGGATTAGGTCAGAACTGAAACTGAAAAAAAAAAAAAGAAGAATTAAATAAGGAAAAAATTGAAGAATTGAGAAGAAAAACAGAAAAGAAACAAACCAACCCTAAGAGGGTTCTGAAATTGGGGAAAGGAGGGAACAGTAGATGAAAAGAAGGCAGTGGGCACATGGAAAATGGACTGGGTAAGGATGTGACAGGCCATTTGCCCTTTTCCTTTTTTTTTTTTTTTTTTGGTTTTGGTATGAATTTGTTAAAATTTACTCTGGTTTTTCTATTTCTTTTTCCGTAAAAGGATTATGAAAATCACTCGGATTTTTTTAAATAATGATAGAATTTATTTAACATAAATATGATAAATTTAAAGTTTATATTTATGATATATTCCACTGCATTTTTTTATCATAATTTATAAACTCTGATGTATATTATAAAAATAGATATATAATATAAAAATAATATAAAAAATAAAAATAAAAAATTATCTTTATAATAATTGGATTTAATGTTTAAGTTAATAAGATGATTAAGAAAGATAGGTTAAAAAATATTGTTTTTGCTAAGGATAACTGTATATATTTTACATAATTTTAATTTAATTTTATAATATAAAATACCATAATTATTATATCAAAACGATATTATATTTTTCTGATAATGAAATTTTTAAAAATTTATTTTATATTTTATTAATCATAAATTTCATAAAATTAAAAAATAAAAAAATTTTTTATCATCAAGTGATGATAAGGCCTAACTAGATTTACAACATCTCTAAGACCTCAAGTTAGCTTAAAGCATGAAGTCAGATATGATTAGAATATATCATCATTTGACAAGGGAATGTCATATATACATTATAACTATGAATATAAGCATAATAAAATCATCTAAATATATTTGTACAAATAAAATATTTTAGTGTGACTTTATTATTTCATTATAATTAATATTATATTTCTTTTATAATAAATCAAAATCTTTTTTATTATGTATACTAAATTATAAAAAAGTAAACAATCATGGTGTTTCTTGTGTAAAAAAAATTTCAACCTTTTACTGATCGATTATTGAACATGCCAGAAATTATGGTATTTTAATATAAGAAATTAAATATTCTTTTGACTTTTGAAAAATGAATGATTGTGTGAATAATAAAAGTACTGTAAACATACTATAAACTCTTAGTTTTACCTATTACTGAATCTATTAAATTTGGAATTTGAAATGAAATTGAAGAAAATAAATTGCTTGAACTGTGAGAAGATAAATATGATGCCAAATAAACACTATCAAAAGATAATTATAATACCGAATGAAAAGAAAATTAAAAGAGAGTTTGTTAAAACTAAATGAATGGAAAATGATAAACTAAAACGAAGCTAAATGTATAAATTAACCAAAGCTTTATTGGTTTGATTTTTGATGATTGAATATATGTTGGCTAATTGATTGATTGTCTTTCGATTGGTAGTTGACCTTCTCTATTTATAGCTGTTACCAATAAACTTGATTAACACGTAATTAACTTTCAGGAATCTGTCACCTCCACTTAACCCATTAACTCCACATTTGACTTCCAACAGAAACTTAGCAGAAACGTACGTTCCTTGATTCTCACACATATGCCCACTCCCCATCATGTGGCACTATCCATTCTTAATATTAGCTTTATGTTTATTATTAATTTCAATCAGTAGTATAATTCTATAATTCTAAAATTATAATTAGACCATTAATGATCACATCAAAATAAGTATTTTAGACCAGAGTATTTAAAATTGATTGGTAACAAAAATGATGTAAATAACGCCCCTCACACACATTCACCCTAACAGGTCCAATTGTATGAAAAATTTGATGATGTAGATTACCTTAGAAACTTTGGACATCCATGAGTTAATTTTTTCAAGTAGACCTTGTATCTTTGCTTTTCCATCATCTAATTTTAATGGTGCAGGTTCTAGTTCCTTTACATCCTCAATGATAGTTTCCTCCTTATAGATCATCTCTACATTATATGTTTTAGTGGTACTAACTATCTCCAAATTGTCGAAAGCTTATTGCATATATGCTTTCAAAATTGTGGTTGTAACTACTATATATTGCTCCTTTAGCAATCTAATCATCAAGCTCTTTAATGATCAGAACATTCATTAACCTCTTGTATAGCATGATGGCAATGGATTTCAAGAGAACTTATGCTTCTTTGGCAATTATAATTTTCTTTGACTATCCAAACTTATTCCTTCCTTGGAATTGAATTAGTCCTACATTATTATCATAATATTAAGCTTCTACAACATCTGTCTAGATTTAGAAAGGCTTTATATCTGTGCAAACTATCTCAACCTCATCATCTTTCCATAGTAAAAGAAATTGATACAAAGAGGATAACATGCAACAATTAATATAAATCTAGTCTCTCCCTAGTAAGGCTTGGTAATTGGTAAATGAATTGACAATAAAGAAGGATACTAACTATTAGGGGTGGAGGTTTCTCATACTCAAGGGTAGAATAAATATTTCATATTTATATTTTATTTATGTATTTTAGGGGTGTGATGGGGAAAACACTTTGATATCTCTTCTTACCAGACCCAACTATGCTCTTAATGCTCTTTATGAGGGAGTGATCGACTAGTCAGCCTTGGATGATGTTCGGGTACTAACCATGGCAAGCATTCACTAAGCTTATCTTTAGTATAGGATATTCCCCCTACCTACATACATAGCTTGGGGACAAATCTATGTATTAATTCTATTGATCAATAAGAGAAGTAGGTGAATTTTATTTAATCATTGTGCCTCATTATTATTTTATTATGCCTTGCTCTTGTATGATGCTTATATTATTTAAAGACCTCATTGTGTTCTTCTAATTAGGATAAAAATGATAATGATGTTTATATGTGAGGCTTGGCTTGATCATGAATAGATTATTCATGGGATTCAAGAGCTAGCTTATGCAAGAAGTGTCTTACACGAGTGCCATACGAGTCTATCAGAAAGGCCTTAAGCTAGATCTATGACATCAATGATGTCTTAGTCCCCATTGTAGTTTCTATCAGTAACACCTCAAAAAACTTTATCACCTCACTTATGAAAGTTGTTGCTGAAACTTTCATATAAATTAGATCCTTTTCAATCTTTCCCAATACTAAGAAAACATGTACAACATGATATTTACTATCGATCCATTATCAACCAATACCTTTGATATTAGTCATCCATCTAAATGCACCTTGATATACAAAAGGAGGAATATACCTTACCACTTTTTAGATAGCTTTTCAAACATAAATCACATTGGTCCTCTATCAATTGGTGCTTGAACTATCACACAACTAACTACATCCTTTGTCAAAGCTACCCTCAAGTCTCTTTTAAATCTTATGACCCATCTACCTTTTGAAATGCTAATGATAATATAACCATCATCATGGAACATCTAAAAGGTACTGGAATATCCCCTATCTTAAAACTTGCATTCAAAACCTTAAATGCTTCATTTAAACTGCTATCAAATAATGTATTTTTTATAACCTTCCTACCAAATTTTGATATATACTTCATTATAAGTGTCTCAACATCCTTAGCTCCCTCCTCTCTTTTAATGGTAACCCTTAATTATTGTATCCTTCTCTTTTGTGTTCGGGTAATTTTTATGGAAACTTTGAATGTTCAACATGATGCCACATATAACTAAGCTCAACTAGTGATGGAACAATAAATCTAGGCCTATGTGCTTGAGGTTAGACTTGTTATGGTCTTTGATGATAATGAGGCATATGTCTTCCTACTTTAAGTCTATAAACATCCGACCATACCCTCACCTTCTCTACTCCTTTCATGTACTCCTTGGGAATCTAGATTCTTTTGAATGATCTTTATTGATGTTTGTTTAAGATCCCCTCTAACTATTCCTCTTTCTTGTCTATCCGAGTGTGCAAGTTAAAGGAAGTAGCATTGGTAGTGGCTATTAAAGGGAAAGAATCCTCATTAATTAGCATGGATTCTTTCTTTTTTAGAAATTTTAGTATCCCTTTATTGATCCAATCTTGCAATAAATTCTTGAATGCCCAATAATTATTAATGGAGTGATTATAAGAATTATGGTAGTTACAGTATTCCTTCCCTTTTAGCTCTTCTTTAAACAATAACTTATGATTTGATTATAGCTTAATAAACCTTTCTTTTAGAAGAAAATCAAAGATCACTTATGTATTAGCCACCTTAAAGGTATATCGTGGTTGTTCATTGGTGGCTTGCACCTTTTTTTGTTACACCCAATCAATGAAAACATGCTCCTGTAGAATGATTAATATAAACTATATGATTAGGAATTTATTAATCACTTTACAAAAGATTTGTAAATTTTTTTAACTTTAATGAAGTATATTTGGTTTGTATTTATGATTATTTATTTAATTACCTATGACTTCATACTATTACCTATTCATATAAAATTTCCATATATAATTTATGGCATGTTATCCAACATCTATTATATATATATATATATATATATATATATACCAGTCGTATAATTTAAAACAAGATATATAATAGGTAATTTCAGCTTCTCTACTGATATACAAGTATAAAATATTTTACTGCCTATAAACATTCATAGGAATATATTATATTACAAAAATACATTTTTGAGGGTCATACAAGGCTTGGAGTATCCTGACTATGCTAGTGCCTCACTAGTCTAGACACCCCTTTGAACTACTTTGACTTGTGTTCACCAAGTGATAAACATTGAGTGTAAAACTTAGTGGTATTTAATATTAATTGCATGATGAATAAAATTCAATTATCTTTTTATAATGAATATAAATAATCAATAAAACAATTTAACAAGTAAATGTAGCAATATATCATAATAAATATAATAATGAATGAAATTGTACCATCAATAATAAATTATCGTTATAGTAATACTCTATGAATAACTCTTTATACTAACTGTCATTTTCACATATTTGCCATATTATCACTCATATCTTAATAGAGTAATAATGATATGTTCTGTATTGATGAATGTAAATATGAATTGCATTCCTCTTTTGCATATATTGTATTTCTTCATTCTCTGTCATTCCGTTATTTCTCTGTGATTATATCAATCTTTGTATCTAATTGTGCACAATCTATACTAGATATATTTTCAATCATTTTTTCTAATATATCTCTATATTTTTTGTATTTTTTATATTCTTTGTATCTATATTTATATTTGTATTTGTATTTATACCTATATATGTATTTGTATCTGTACCACCCTTATGTCACCCTATATATATATATACAAATACATATATAGATACAAATATAGATATGAAGAATACAAAAATACAAAAAATATAGATATATATATATACATACATATTTGATTATACTCCTTCTATTCCTCCAAAATGTATGTGTGGGCGAGGCTTTCACCGCAACCTAGAGTGAAGCTTATGACAGACGACATTTGATGAGGTAGATTTAGGTGTATGATAATAATAATGATAAAGATATGGGTTTTTTACAGAATTTAAATCTCCCAGCCTCTAGGGCTTAGTATAGAGGAAGAAGGATGTCGAACACAGGGAATGGTTTTATTTTATTTAT